>CM038146.1:377813173-378047462 GCA_021437245.1 Aegilops speltoides
ACCGACAGCTCCTCCGTTTAGTGTAAATCATTATCCGGTCTGCGATTTAGAATCGTCCGGATCGTGTCAAAACTTGCATCAACGTAACCATTTACGATGAGCTCTTTGTCACCTCCATATCTGAGAAACATATCCTTAGTCCTTTTCGGGTATTTCGGGATGTTCTTGACCGCTGTCCGATGATCCACTCTGGATTACTTTGGTACCTCCTGCTAGGCTTATAGCAAGGCACACATCAGGTCTAGTACACAGCATTGCATACATGATAGAGCCTATGGCTGAAGCATAGGAACATCTTTCATTTTCTCTCTATCTTCTGCGGTGGTCGGGCATTGAGTCTTACTCAACTTCACACCTTGTAACACAGGCAAGAACCCTTTCTTTGCTTGATCCATTTTGAACTTCTTCAAAATTTTGTCAAGGTATGTGCTGCGAAAGTCCAATTAAGCGTCTTGATCTATCTCTATAGATCTTAATGCCCAATATGTAAGCAGCTTCACCGAGGTCTTTCATTGAAAAACTCTTATTCAAGTATCCCTTTATGCTATCCAGAAATTCTATATCATTTCCGATCAGCAATATGTCATCTACATATAATATCGAAATGCTCTGAGCTCCCACTCACTTTCTTGTAAATCTGAGGCTTCTCCAAAAGTCTGTATAAACCCAAATCTTTGATCACACTATCAAAGCGTTTATTCCAACTCGAGATGCTTGCACCAGTCCATAAATGGATCATTTGGAGCTTGCACACTTTGTTAGCTCCTTTGGATCGATAAAACCTTACGGTTGCATCATATACAACTCTTCTTCGAAATCCATTCAGAATGCGGTCTTTACATCCATTTGCCAAATTTCATAATCATAAAATCGCAATTGTTAACATGATTCGGACGGACTTAAGCATCGCTATGGGTGAGAAGGTCTCATCGTAGTCAATCCCTTGAACTTGTCGAAAACCCTTTGTGACAAGTCGAGCTTTGTAAACGATAATATTACCGTCGGCGTCGGTCTTCTTCTTGAAGATCCACTTGTTTTCTATTGCTTGCCTACCCTCGGGCAAGTCAACCAAAGTCCATACTTTGTTTTCATACATGGATCCCATCTCAGATTTCATGGCCTCAAGCCATTTTGCGGAATCTGGGCTCACCATCGCTTCTTCATAGTTCGTAGGTTCATCATGATCTAGTAGCATGATTTCGAGCAGGATTACCGTACCACTCAGTGCGGATCTTACTCTGGTTGATCTACGAGGTTACGTAGCAACTTGATCTGAAGTTTCATGATCAACATCATCAACTTCCTCACTACTTGGTGTAGGTGTCTCAGAAACCGGTTTCTGCGACAAACTACTTTCAAGTAAGGGAGAAGGTACAATTACCTCATCAAGTTCTACTTTCCTCCCACTCACTTCTTTCGAGAGAAACTCCTTCTCTAGAAAGGATCCATTCTTAACAACGAATGTCTTGCCTTGGATCTGTGATAGAAGGTATACCCAACTGTCTCCTTTGGGTATCCTATGAAGACACATTTCTCGATTTGGGTTCGAGCTTATCGGGTTGAAGCTTTTTCACATAAGCATCGCATCCCGAACTTTAAGAAAGCGACAACTTTGGTTTCTTGCTAAACCACAGTTCATAAGGTGTCGTCTCAGCGGATTTCGGCGGTGTTCTATTCGGTGTGAATGCGGCCGTCTCTAGAGCATAACCCCAAAAGCGATAGCGGTAAATCTGTAAGGGACATCATAGATCGCACCATATCTAGTAAAGCACGATTCGACGTTCGGACACACCATTCTGTTGTGGTGTTCGGGTGGCGTGAGTTCTTGAAACTATTCGCATTGTTTCAAATGTAGACCAAACTCGTAACTCAAATATTCACCTCCACGATCGGATCGCGAAACTTAATTTTCTTGTTACGATGATTTTCAACTTCACTCTGAAATTCTTTGAACTTTTCAAATGTTTCAGACTTATGTTTCATTAAGTAGATATACCCATATCTGCTTAAGTCATCTGTGAAGGTGAGAAAATAACGATATCCGCCACGAGCCTCAACATTCATCGGACCACATACATCTGTATGTATGATCTCCAACAAATCTGTTGCTCTCTCCATAGTACGGAGAACGGGTTTTAGTCATCTTGCCCATGAGGCACGGTTACATAAGTGCCAAGTGATTCATAATCAAGTGACTCCAAAAGTCCATCAATATGGAGTTTCTTCATGCGCTTTACACCGATATGACCTAAGCGGCAAGTGCCACAAATAAGTTGCACTATCATTATCAACTCTGCATCTTTTGGTTTCAACATTATGAATATGTGTATCACTACTATCGAGATTCATCAAAATAGACCACTCTTCAAGGGTGCATGACCATAAAAGATATTACTCATATAAATAGAACAACCATTATTCTCGATTTAAATGAATAACCGTCTCGCATCAAACAAGATCCAGATATAATGTTCATGCTCAACGCAGCACCAAATAACAATTATTTAGGTCTAAAACTAATCACGAAGGTAGATGTAGAGGTAGCGTGCCGACCGCGATCACATCGACTTTGGAACCATTTCCCACGCAAGATCGTCACCTCGTCCTTTGCGAGTTAAGCAATCCGTAGTCCCTGTTTGAGTTGCAAATATTAGCAGTGTAACCGATATCAAATACCAGTGCTACTACGAGCTCTAGTAAGGTACATGTCGGGGATATGCCCCACGGAGTAAACCGGTCGGAAGGATAAACCGGCCGGACTTGGCGATTCACCGGCGACCTGCACAGACCAGACAGTTTACAGTTCATTGATAATCCGGTAGGTGGGTCAGATGGATGACGAGGCCCAAGGCCCAGAAGGCCGGTTCACGTTTAATAGTGGGCCGGTTTATGAGGAAAGCATAAGGACTATTCTCCTACAAAGGAAGCAAGACTAGGACTCCACTTGTAATAGAGTAATCCTAATCCAACTAGGACTAGTCATGTAAACCGCCCCTTCAACATATATAAGGAGGGGCAGGGCTCCCCAAAGAGGGACAGGTTAGGAGTTAGAAGCTACAAGCAAGAAGAAACAATCTTAGGGCTAGACACAAAGAGGAGAGCCGGTTTACGGCGACTCCCTCATGAGCATAATGAGATCTAGCCTCAAACAGCATGTAGGGTTTTTACCAGATGATGTTTCCCGGGGCCCGAAGCTATCTAAACCCTTGTCTTGCGTGTTGATCCGCCCTGCGTCTCTCGTCCCACTCAACCCCTCTCAAGCTACCACATAGATGTGTTGGCCTCGCGACTAAGTCCTGACACTAAGGACATCTGCCGTGACAAAACCACGACAGTTGGCGCCCACCGTGGGGCTTGCGCATGGTGGTGTTGAGTTCTTGAAGGAACCCTACGAGGATTGAGAAGCGCAATCAGCCCGGATGAAGAAAGGCTGGCAAGGGTTAACGTCGAGGGCGAGAAGTCATATCTGAGATTGAGACTAAGAATTTTTAGGGTTGCGTGTTATGCGGCGCGGCATGCACCATGAAGATTCGCCGAGACCGAGTCAAAAGAAAATTTTCTCGTGGCACTACAATTCCTGGGGAAATTCCACGAGGCGATGGCAGGATAAACCGAAGGAGTCTCGTCGTTGCTATTTTTAATGGGAAGGCAAAAATTGACCTGCCTCTTGATCGGCCCACGGCTGATGTGATCGGCCGCTAGTCTTTGCCGCCCACACGAACTGCTGAGATGACACCTTGCTACTATCATTACAAGCGGGACCAAGTTCTTGCAAGGAAAAAGAAGAAGGCCACGACTTGGAGATGGATGCGGGCGTGGGTCAACCAAAGTCGCCCGCGATCTGAAGCGGATATGGCCACGACCGGACTCCTCCATCGGGGCCGTCTGTCCGCCTCCGCGCTGCTCGCGGCCCCTCCTCACCACCTATTCGCCCTGCCACGCGTTGAGCCGCCGGCTGCGAGCCTGCGAGCTGCGGGTCACCGCGCCACTACCGTCGCCAAGCTGCCTCTGGTGCTGCGGCGCGCCTCTGCTCGACAGTCGCCGAAGTGGGACGGGATAGATCGGACTCTTCGCCATTGCTTGCATGACTCGCAGCCGAGCTGCTGATCTCCGTCGAGCAGCGAGCGAGTCACTTGCCGTTCTCCGCCTCCAAGCCGCACCTGCCGCGCCGCCCGCCTCCGCCCGGTTCATGGGGCGATCCTGCGCCATGGCGAGTCGCTTGAGACCCGTGCGACCTCATTGCTTTGAGTCCCTAGGTTCCACTGCGGCATCGCCTTGCGTTGCCTCCATTGGTCCGCCGCTGCACCCCATCCCCGCCGATGCAGTGCAGAACCACCTTTGCCGCACCACCGGACCGGAGAGCCGCCCTTGCACTACCCTTGAGCCACCGTTGCCTCGACAAGTCGTCATCATGGCCAAATCAATCGTCGGTCGTCTTTGCCTCAACGCCTGTGAGCCGCCATCGCGATTTCCACTTCAGCTTTAAATCGCCTTGGCTCGGGTCCGGCGTTCCTCAGCGCTCGGCCCTCGCCTCCAAGCAGCGCCCTGAGCCGCTGACGCGCTAAGCCGCCCGACCGTGAACCGTCGAGCTGGCCTGCAGCGGCTCTTTGGAGTTTACATGGGCGGAGATGTTGCGGTTCTTTGGAGCTGAACACAGTAACTCACGGATGAGGAAGGTGCTCTGAGGTCTTTGATGACGACGGTTGCACATATCTGAGGCGAGATGAACGGCTGGTGTTACTCATTCCATGTGAGATCAAGGATAATTTACACTTTGGTTGCTAGTGCTACCACTGTTGCTAGAAGCACTAGTACTAGTTGGGCTGGGAACTGCTACTCCATTGTCTACGTTCATCCGACGAAAGTGGCAGGTGCTATCCTATCTATAAATCTTATCAGCATATATTACCTTGTTTGAGAACAATTACTCTGGTCTGTGGTATTTTTTCGCAGGACCATTATTCATTACATAGGTGTGGCAAAGAGGCATGCACCAACATTATTTTTGCAATAGAGCTCAAATGCATGCCATCTTGCTCGGCGAGATACATGTGCAAATCACTACTCCCGCTACATCAGCACATGCGGTTGACTTGTCGTCCGCACTCGAGGCCTGCACACCCGCATCCATGCCATTTTCAACATCGCGGCGACTCTCTCGTCCGCACCGGCTTACAACGCCGCAGCCGACTCATTTATTGTCCGGACGAGTCAGGTGGTATCCATCTAAAATATATTTTATTGGCACATGTTGTTTTTGTCAAAAAAACAAGTTTATCTTTGCCTTGGTCTGCAATATTATTTATGCAGGGCAATTATTTATGACAAAAAGTGATATTATACCGCGGAGATGGAGGTACGCCAACATTTTTTAGCACAGGTGGTCGTCGTTACTCAACGGACTCCCGCACCGGCTTACAACGCCACGGACGACTCGCCCGTCCGCCCTCGCGGCCGGTTCTCGTGTCCAGGCCAGCTTACAACGTCGTGGCCGACTCGCTGTCCGCGCGCGGCTTACAAACATCGCGGCCGACTCACCCGTCCGCACCGGTTTACCACGCCGTGGCCGGTTCACCCGTGAGCGACTTCAACTTCACCTAGCGATCATCAATTTCATGGCGGATTATTTCCGGCCTGGCACATCAGGTGATATCCATCAAAAATATATTTTATTGGTACATATTATTTTTTGGCAAAGAGCCGTTTATCTTCGTCTGCAACATTGTTGATGCAGGACAATTGTTCACTACATCAAAACGACGCGGTTGATTCACCTGCGCCGGTTTACAACACCGCTGCCGGTTCATCTGTTTGAGCCGCCTATGATGTTGAGGTCATCTTTTCCGTCCACTTCTCATGGCCTGGTCTACATCAACACACCGGGCCGCACCTGTCTGCATGAGCTGTTTATTGAGTATGAGCAAGTCACAGCTTGGGTAGCCCGGCTTTCTTTCAAATTGGAGGCAAATTATTATCAACCGCCGTTTGCACTGGATGGTTCAATGGGCAGGCGCACAAGTCACCGCCACTACAGTTTGGTTAACTTCAAATCGCCGGTTGGAAGGAACCATTGGTCGAGATTCTTGACACGGCTCATACGGGATCATTTATAACTTCGCCGCATGATCACCTCAACCTTTTGTGGATTCACATCATGCTATCAACACCAATGATATACAAGTTATGCGGTTTATATCACGGTCAAATATGGAGAATCTCAAGCCAACTCTTGAGTCACCTTGAGACTCGGGGCTACGATGACATGACTCAGCAAATCTTGCAGGCCAAGCAAATTTAAGAAACCCGGGATGATGGAGGAAAGATAACCGGTCCGGAGGCTCTTTGTTATATTAATGAAAATCTAAAGGCCGTCGAGAAAATTTCCGGCTTAGAAAGTATATGACAATTGCAAAATCGGCTCAATGAAGAAGTTCGGATCATCGAGAAAGGATTCGGTTAAGGCAACATCTTTTTCTCATAAAGCGTTGAAGCTCTCAAATATCCGGTTTAAAAATACGGCTCAAGGGAGGCGGTATTATTGAAGCTCTCAAAAATCGGATTACAATCCGGTTCAAGAAATTTATCTATCATGAAGCTTTGAAGCTCTCAAATCCGGTTCAAAATGCGGTTTAAGAAATCTATCTCCCACAAATCTCGAAGATGTCAATATCCGGTTGAAATCCGGTTCAAGAAGAATTTATTTCTTGCAAGAAGTTAAAGGTTGCCAAAGAGGACCTGCTGCCATGATGCGCGGTTCAAACATGGGTATACCGCCTTATTGGCTTATCATATTATTGGTTACATGGGGGCTTCAGCTGACAAAGCGGAGTTCTGTCCATTAATCCGGCTATCACGCCACAACATAGCTTGGGAGCTTCACACCCAAGGGGCAAAGAGAGTCTGGATGCTATGCACGGCTCAAACATAGGCACCCATTGAGCACAGCTCATCACGTTACTTAGGGGCTCCTTGTGTCAAATACCAAGGAGTTTGAAAGGACCCTTGTAGTGAGTATCGACCCACGGCTTGGAAGCTTGGTATATTTACCTAAAACCGGGTTAACCTGCCTTCATCAAGTAAGACACTCCTATCCGGGTAATCTGGCATGACCCTCTGAGCGTTTGTGATTACTCTCATTGAGACCCTGAACTTGTCAAAGTTAAAGCGGTGATTGGTTAGTTGGAGGTCCATCTTAAAGGCTTTGCTAAATGGTTCAACTCAGCGGCTGGCAGCCCATGAAAAGCCTCGAATTTGGGCTCGGCAGCCCATGAAAAGCCTCGACTACGGTTTTATTTGCCTTTGTCAAGATTTTTCTCTTTTGATAAATTTTATGTTGAACCGGCGTCTCTCGACCGGCATGACTATCGATCATCAAATTAACCGGTGTTTATCAACCCGGCTCGACTTTCAACTACAAGTTGTCGATTACACAATCAAGTTATAATCTGGAGACTATCAGCCCGATCTGGTTTGACTACAAGTCACCGATATTATATATGGTTAAACCGGTGTTTATCACAGCCCGATGCGGTTTTATCATAAACCGCACAATATGGAAGGAGTTATCGATTACTCAAGATTGGGATTATCACCCTTACTACAAAAGTTGGTAAACCAACAATGTGATTCAATATCACAGGTATGATATATTTTATATTTGATTATTCTTAAGTGCAGCCTTGGTTATAAACACAGGGTTATATGTTGGGTATTATGACCCGTCCGGCGGTAAACCGCCAGGACACTTTAAACTTGTTGTATGCAGAAACAGGTTGAATAAAGCATGATTATAAATTATCCGGTGTTTATTAAACCGGCCTGGCTTTGGACTACACATCGCCAGTATATATTTGGATTGTGCCATTGGAATCATGCGCTTATAAATGATTGGGTTATATTATTTAAATAGCCAAACTTGGCTGAATATTCATCATGATATTGGATGAATTTTTCATACCGGATTATATTATCTTAAATAGCCAACATGGCTGGATTTTTATTATGGTTATTAATATTATGATTGAGGTTTTCAAAGTCGCGTTAGCGCAATGGATATTATGTTATCACTGGATATGGCTTTTATTCTACAATTGAAGGAATAGTCACGAGTTGTTGCGAGCTTACAACCCGGCACTTGGGGGCTACATTATTGAAGTTGAGATTACATCAAATATGCAAGTGTCATGTCATTTGCAAGCATGCACCATGACACTTGGGGCTAATGCAAAGTCATTCTTTGTTCATCTTATTGAAGACCGACTCATCACATTATAATGAGCGGCCCTTGGGGGCTACCAATTGCTCTGTTAAACAATTCAAGGTACAAGGCTTTTTATTCATGATATTGAAGGGTCCTTTGCTCGGTTGGTAAAGCACAAGGCTCTTAACCTTGTGGGCGTGAATTCAAGCCCCATGATGGGGGTTACATCATATGATGTTATTTTCATTGAAGTATATATCAAAGTCCTGCTCATTATTGCATAATGACCCGGCCCTTAGGGGCTACACTTGGTTGAAGTTTTTATGAGCATCAGAAATTACAAGTCGAGTTCTTTGCAAGCATATCAACCCGACACTTGGGGCTACATAATATGGAGTATTCAGTTTTACTAAGTGACTGGGATGAACAACATGGATTTCTTCTTAAGTGGCAGTATTTATATTGAAGCAAGTCTTAAGCCATCACTTTGTTCTGCTCAAGACTTGGGGGCTACAGTATCAGTTTTTATAACCCGACAAAGGTGGTAATCATAAACCGGCAAGTTTTTTACATCTTCAAACCGGTTGAGTATCAGATGAATATTTCAAGACTAATATTTCTTAAACTGGCGCTTTGGAAGCCGACTCAAGTGGATTATTCTTCACAATATTGTTCTATGAGAAACCAATGTCAGAAAATTGAGTATGACGCTGGCTTATTGACCTGGATTTTCTACAAGAAGGAAATGGCAAGGACTTAAGGACGATCAGTGTCGGTCTACAAGAATTCTTAACCCGGAGCACAACCTGTCAAAATTGTTCTGGTGTTTATTTGCAGCATAAGTTTACCATGGATAAATCCAAGCTAAACTTGGGGGCTAATGTCGGGGATATGCCCCACGGAGTAAACCGGCTGGAAGGATAAACCGGCCGGACTTGGCGATTCACCGGCGACCTGCACAGACCAGACGGTTTACAGTTCATTGATAATCCGGCAGGCGGGTCAGATGGATGACGAGGCCCAAGGCCCAGAAGGCCGGTTCACGTTTAATAGTGGGCCGGTTTATGAGGAAAGCATAAGGACTATTCTCCTACAAAGGAAGCAAGACTAGGACTCCACTTGTAATAGAGTAATCCTAATCCAACTAGGACTAGTCATGTAAACCGCCCTTGACATATATAAGGAGGCGGGGCTCCCCAAAGAGGGACAGGTTAGGAGTTAGAAGCTACAAGCAAGAAGAAACAATCTTAGGGCTAGACACAAAGAGGAGAGCCGGTTTACGGCGACTCCCTCATGAGCATAATGAGATCTAGCCTCAAACAGCATGTAGGGTTTTTACCGGATGATGTTTCCCGGGGCCCGAAGCTGTCTAAACCCTTGTCTTGCGTGTTGATCCGCCCTGCGTCTCTCGTCCCACTCAACCCCTCTCAAGCTACCACATAGATGCGTTGGCCTCGCGACTAAGTCCTGACACTAAGGACATCTGCCGTGACAAAACCACGACAGTACACATCAATAACATGTATATCATATATACCTTTGTTCACCTTGCCATCCTTCTTATCCGCCAAATACTTGGGGCAGTTCCGCTTCCAGTGACCAGTCTGCTTGCAGTAAAAGCACTCGATTTCAGGCTTAGGTCCAGACTTGGGTTTCTTCTCTGAGCAGCAACTTGCTTCTTTGTTCTTCTTGAAGTTCCCTTTTCTTCCCTTTGCCTTTCTTCTTGAAACTAGTGGTCTTATTGACCATCAACACTTGATGCTCCTTCTTGATTTCTACCTCCTCGGCCTTTAGCATTGCGAAGAGCTCGGTATAGTCTTTACTAACCCTTGCATATTATAGTTCATCACGAAGCCTTTGTAGCTTGGTGGCGGTGATTGAAGAATTACATCAATGACACAATCATCCGGAAGATTAACTCCCAATTCGTCAAGTGATTGTAGTACCCAGACATTACAGTATGTGCTCACTAATGAACTATTCTCCTCCATCTTGCAGTTGTAGAACTTATTGGAGACTTCATATCTCTCAATCGGGCATTACTTTGGAATATTAACTTCAACTCTGGAACATCTCATATGCTCCATGGCGTTCAAAACGTCGTTGAAGTCCGGTTCTAAGCCGTAAAGCATGGCACCTTGAACTATAGAGTAGTCATCGGCTTTGCTCTGCCAGAGCGTTCACAACATCGGTGTTGCTCAAAGAGGAACTGGCACCTAGCGGTGCATCGGGGCGTAACTCTTACATGCAGACAATGAGGATAATCCTCAAATTCTGGACCTAGTCCGTGTAATTACTACCATCATCTTTCAACTTTGCTTTCTCAAACGCATTAAAATTCAGCGGAACAACAGCACGAGCCATCTATCTACAAACAAACATAAACAAGCAAGATACTATCGGTACTAAGTTCATGATAAATTTAAGTTCAATTAATCATATTATTTAAGAACTCCCACTTAGAGCAGACATCCCTCTAGTCATCTTAAGTGATCACGTGATCCAAATCAACTAAACCATAACCGATCATCACGTGAAATGGAGTAGTTTTCAATGGTGAACATCTTATGTTGATCATATCTACTATATGATTCACGCTCGACCTTTCGGTCTCCGTGTTCGAGGCCATATCTGCATATGCTATGCTCGTCAAGTATAACCCGAGTATTACTGCGTGTGCAAAAACTGGCTTGCACCGTTGTAGATGGACGTAGAGCTTATGTCGGGACCCGACTCAATGTCACATCGATCTAGCACAGTAACACATCATATCACTTTGCGGCCTCACATACGGTATCCCAGCGGGTGTCGCCTTACCTTAGCCGGGACCGTTTGCGCCTTTTGGCGCAGCGTATATGATAGTGTCGCTAGCATCCATATGAAAAGGGCCCGGTGACATGGCTAGTCGTAAACCCAAAGTGGCACAGACTTACGAGGACAGGCATCCATGACCCGACATCGAGCGTGTCGGTCATCAGCGAGTAAGGTCGGGCTGTAGCAGGCTGGGCTAGCGGGACTCGGTGAACCGGGCATGGCGGGCTAACGAGGACTCGGTACTCAGCGCGTGACATTTCCCGAAGAACAGACAGAGCGAAGAAGGACACATGCCGGCCAGCCTAAGTGTTAGGGCGGTAGCAAGCTACCATGGCTCGATGGAAACACTAGGAGACATTTCCGATAAGAGAGGCTACTAAAGATAAACAACTAGATAGTCGGATCCCACACATACCAAGCATTTCAATAACATACACACAATATGCCCGATATGTGCAAATACAACATGGCATCACAACATGACTCTCGACTCAAGTATTTATTCAATAGGCTCAGGGCGAGATATTACAAGCAGGGTCTCATGACCCAACATTGAAACATACAAATCAAAGCACAAGCGGAAGCTAACATGTCCGCAATACGAGACATCTACAAATGAAAAAGGCTTAGAAGCCTGACTATCATCTAGATCCTGCCGAGGGCACAAGATCGTAGCTGAGGTAACAAGCTAAACGTCGAAGTCCACGTGAAACTATTAGCGAGACTGAAGTCTCTCTGCAAAAACATAAAATAGGCAAACGTGAGTACAAATGTACCCAGCAAGACTTACATCAGAACTAACTACATATGAATCATTATCACAAAAGGGATGGTGGAGTTTAACAATGACAAGCCAGCTTTGACTCGGTGGTTATCCTAAACTCATTTGCAATGTAACTCTTTGAGGTGGCGCTACGAGTCCACATATTCACCATATCAATACACCACTATGGATCCGTTCCGTCTCCCTACGAGAACGCCATCCATAACACTCACACTATCTTGCGTATATTAGAGTATCCACTTTCACTTGTCTATGAACTGTTATAGGCAAACCGAAGTCCTTTTCATGGACACGGCTATTGAATAGATAATGTTAACCTGCGAGGGTGTACTTCTTCACACGCTCTCACCACTTACCGCCGTTTACCGACATGTACTCGGCAACCTTCAGCGGAAGCCCAGCGTGGGTGTCGGCCACGACCTACCTAAACACTCAAGTCCCTAGTCCGGGTTTATCGCCTATTTGGGTTCCATCTATGAGGAGTTCGGCCAAGTTTCGCTCACAGCCCCAAGCGATGTGAGCAGGGTTCCCGAGACACCAAGCAGGCGCCGGTACACGTGCCACGTGCCTACCGCATCACAGCCCACCCCTACGGTCGGCGCTGCGCACGGCCTCCGACATACTACAAACACGAAACTACTTGCAACTCACGGACGAGAGGACAAGGGTGATTAAAGCGAGAGGGTCCATTGGTTTGGGCCCAATGCATGGTAGTAGCTGAATCATGGATCACAAACACGAACTCAGTTCGAGGGCGGCTGCAATGAGACAACCCACCATGTACTCCTACATGGCCTCTCACCGCTACCTTTACCAAATCGTGTTCACACACTTAGCTCACACAGATAGGACATGTTCACCCACCTCGATTCATCCTCGTGAATCGGACTGGTATAACTCTAAGCAATAGCAGGCATGACAAACAAGCATGAATGAGTAGGCACAACAGGGCTCAAACAACTCCTACTCATGCTAGTGGGTTTCATCTATTCTTGTGGAATGACAGGTCATGCAAAGGATAAAGGGTTGACTACCGCAGCAAGTAACAGATTGAATCGTTGTTGTCCTAATGCAGTAAAAAGAGCGCAGGAGCGCGAGAGTGGGATTGTATCGGAATGAACAAGGGGGTTTTGCTTGCCTGGCACTTCTGAAGATAGTATAGATCTTCATCGGTGTCATCGATCACATCGCCGGAACCACGTCTGCTGAAGGGGGACAATTACCGGCAACAGAGAGGAAACACAATCAATGCAAATGCAACAATATGATGCATGAATGTGACATGGCAATATGCTGTTGATTGAGCTAATGCAGCTAACAACATGTTAAATGAAGTTGGTTTGAACACTAGGTTCAAATTCAAACTCCAAATGTGATTTCTTAAATGCCATTTAATTGAATTGTCCTAAACAGTAGTCATAAGTTGTTCTAACATGCATGAAAATGGTACAGATGGATAGATTGGATTTTTCTAATAATTTTTCATATATAAATTATTTCATTCTGAGCTACGGTTGATTTTATATGATTTTTAGAAGTTTTGGGCATTTTCTGGATTTTCCTGATTTATTTTAAAACCAGAAAATGATTTATTTCGTCGACATTAGGTCATCTTGACCTCAGCAGGTCAACAGCGCCATCGGGTCAAACCTGACAGTGGGGTCCATGGTCGATGACTAACTAACTAACCTAGTTAATTAGCATTAACCTAGGTTAACTTAATTAAGTTTTAAACCTAAACTAGATTAATTAGCCGGGCGGGGCCCGCAAGTCAGTGACTCTGGGGGGGTCAAACCCCGCCGGTCAAAGTGGACAACACGCCGGCGAGGGCTGAGACGGCGGCGGCCTTCGGGTTTGGTCCTCCGTCGACCAAATCGACGGCGGAGAGGCGCTGCGTCTTCTTTGGTGGACTCAGCGTCGATGGTGCCGATGAAGTCTTTGGGGTGGCGGAAACAGCGTCGGCGGCGAAGTGGCGGCGGCGGAGTTCGGTTGTGCTCGGAACGGAGTTGTGGTGCCTGGCGAGGCAGCGGGTGGTCGCGATAGACTCTGGAGGAACGTCTTTGCACGGCGCCTTCGTTGCGGCTCTAGGTGGCGGTGGCCATGGCGGCGACAAAGCAGCGGCGGCGAGCTCTCGGGCTCCGGTGGTCGGCCGACGGCTCTGGCGAGAGTAACAAAATGGAGAGAAGCGGCGGCGGGGCTCACGGTGATCCTGACGAGGGGCTCGGCTTGCTCGGGGCGGCCGGGCCGCGAATTTGCGAAGATGGCGGCGGTCCCGAGGTTGAAGAAGGCATCGATGGCGGTGCTGCGGGGCTTGGCGGGATGTGGCTCGGTGGGGGTCGAGGCGACATCGCGGAGCTCGTGGACAACTGAGGGGCGAGGGAGGCGGTGGGCGGCTATGGTGAGCAGCGGCGAACTTCGCTCGGGTGTTCAAGGGAGGAAAAGCAGAGGAGGGGAGGGCGAAGAAGAGTGAGGGAGAGAGGGGAGGTGCGTGGCTCCACCGGAGAAGGCCGAGGCGTCGAGGGGAGGCGGCAAGCGAGGAGGTGGCGGTAGCGTGGCCAGCGGCTGGCGAGCACGCTAAATCCTTACATCGAGGAGGAAGGCAGCAGGGAGGCTGTGGTGGTGGGCTGGGCCAGCTCTGGGCGGCCAGGTGAAATCTTGGAGCCGCCTGGTAGGCAGTGAGTTTGCTCTGTTTATTTTTCATTACATTTCCTTTTTATTTTATTTTGCCACTGTTTTCAAAGTCAAAATAATTTCAAGCAAGGTTAAAACATTACGAAATATTTTATGTTACCTCTTTGGACTATTCCAAAAGTACATAAAACATTTCAAAAGCATTTGAAAATATATTCATTGTATATTATGAATATATCCCCAAATTCAAATAGATTATTGATTTAAATTCAGAGACCAAATAATTCCTTAAAAATATTCCAGAATTTTGGTTTGATATATAACTCTTGCCAAAATTCACAGAACTATTTTTAGGGCATTTTGGATTCACAGAATGCAATTTAAAGGGTGCTTGCCCTTCTTTTAATTAGATTTTGAGGTTTCAACAATCCTCAATTCAAGTTTCAGAAATTTAGACATGATGGAGGATGCTCTCAAATGCAACTAATACAAGCAAAGTCTAGGGTTGTGACAGCTTATCACACCCGATCATCACGTGGTGTCTGGGCACGACGAACTTTGGCAACGGTGCATACTCGGGGAGAACACTTCTTGATAATTTAGTGAGAGATCATCTTATAATGCTACCGTCAATCAAAGCAAGATAAGACGCATAAAGGATAAACATCACATGCAAATCAATATAAGTGATATGATATGGTCATCATCATCTTGTGCTTCGTGATCTCCATCTCTGCAGCACCACCATGATCACCATCGTCACCGGTAGCGACACCTTGATCTCCATCGTAGCATCATTGTCGTCTCGCCAAACTTATCTTCTCGACTATCGCTACCGCTTAGTGATAAAGTAAAGCATTACGAAGCGATTAAATTGCATACAATAAGCGACAACCATATGGCTCTGCCGATTGCCGATAACCGGTTACAAAACATGATCATCTCATACAATAAAATATAGCATCACGTCTTGACCATATCACATCACAACATGCCTGCAAAAACAAGTTAGGCGTCCTCTACTTTGTTGTTGCAAATTTTACGTGGCTGCTACGGGCTTAAGCAAGAACCGGTCTCACCTACGCATCAAAACCACAGCGATACTTCGTCAAATAGACTCCGTTTAACCTTCTCAAGGACCGTGCGTAGCCACACTCGGTTCAACTAAAGTGAGAGAGCAGACACCCGCCGGTCACCTTTAAGCAACGAGTGCTCGTGGCGGTGAAACCAGTCTCGCGTAAGCGACGCGTAATGTCGGTCGGGCGCTTCATCTCACAATACCGCTGAACCAAAGTATGACATCTTTGGTAGGTAGTATGACTTGTATAAGCCCACAACTCACTTGTGTTCTACTCGTGCAAAACATCAAACCATAGAAAAACCTAGGCTCGGATGCCCTTTGTTGGGGAGCGTAGTAATTTCAAAAATTTCCTACGCACACGCAAGATCATGGTGATGTATAGCGAGAGGGAGAGTGTTGTCTACGCACCCTCGAGACCCGGCGAAGCGATCACAGCGTAGAGGAAGTAGTCAGACGTTCTCCTCGCGATCCGACCGATCGGCGCCGTTACTCGGCGCCCGAGTTCTTGACACACGTACAGCTCGATGGCGTCCCTCGTACTCGATCCAGCGAGTGTCGAGGAGAGTTCCGTCGGCCACGACGGCGTGGTGGCGATCTTGATGTTCTACGGCGCGAGGGCTTCGCCTAAGCTTCATGACGATATGACCGAGGTGGAATATGGTGGAGGGGGCACGCACACGGCTAAGGCGATCCGTAGATCAAACTTGTGTGTTCTAGGGTGCCCCGTGCCCCATATATAAAGGAGGGAGGGGGGAGGTGCGTCCGGCCTAGAGGAGGCGCGCCGGAGGAGTCCTACTCCCACCGAGTAGGACTCCCCCTTCCTAGTTGGAGTAGGATTGGGGGAGGGAAGAGGAAGAGGGGCGCCCCCCCCCCTCCTTGTCCTATTCGGACTAGGGGGGGAGGCGCCTGACCTGCCTGGCCGGCCCTCCTCTTCTCCCTCGAGACCCACTAAGGCCCATTTAGTTCCGGGGGTTCGGTAACCTCCGGTACTCCGTAAATTCGATTTCACGGAACCATTCCGGACTCTAATATAGGCTTCAATATATCAATCTTTATATCTCGACCATTTGAGACTCCTCGTCATGTCGTGATCACATCAGGGACTCGAACTTCTTGGTACATCAAAATACATAAACTCATAATAAGCATCATCGAAACCTTAAGTGTGCGGACCCTACGGTTCGAGAACAATGTAGACATGACCGAGACACGTCTCGGTCAATAACCAACAGCGGGACCTGGATGCCCATGTTGGTTCCTACATATTCTCTGAAGATCTTTATCGGTCAGACCGCATAACAACATCGTTGTTCCTTTGTCATCGGTATGTTACTTGCGAGATTCGATCGTCGGTATCCAATACCTAGTTCAATCTCGTTGCAAGCAAGTCTCTTTACTCGTTCCGTAATACATCATCTCACAGCTAACTCATTAGTTGTATTGCTTGCAAGGCTTGATGATGTGTATTACCGAGAGGGCCAGAGATACCTCTCCAGGCAATCGGAGTGACAAAACCTAATCTCGAAATCGCCAACCCAACATACGCCTTTGGAGACACCTGTAGTACTCCTTTATAATCACCCGATTCACGTTGTGGCGTTTGGTAGCACCCAAAGTGTTCCTCGAGGTAAGCGGGAGTTGCATAATCTCATAGTTACGAGGAACATGTATAAGTCATGGATAAAAGCGGTAGCAACATACTAAGCGATCGAGTGCTAAGCTAATGGAATGGGTCATGTCAATCGAGATCATTCTACTAATGATGTGACCTTGTTAATCAAATAACAACTCTTTGTTCATGGTTAGGAAACATAACCATCTTTGATTAACAAGCTAGTCTAGTAGAGGCATACTAGTGACATGTTGTTTGTTTTATGCATTCACACATGTATCATGTGTCCGGTTAATACAATTCTAGCATGAATGATAAACATTTATCATGAAATAAGGAAATAAATAATAACTTTATTATTGCCTCTAGGGCATATTTCCTTCAGGACGAGGGGGCTGGGGGCTTCCAGGAGCCACGTGTTGGGGAATGTAGTAATTTCAAAAAAAAAAAATCCTACGCACACGCAAGATCATGGTGATGGCATAGCAACGAGAGGGGAGAGTGTTGTCCACGTAGCCTCGTAGACCGTAAGCGGAAGCGTTATGACAACGCGGTTGATGTAGTCATACGTCTTCACGATCCGACTGATCCAAGCACCGAACGTACGGCACCTCCAAGTTCAGCACACGTTCAGCTCGATGACGATCCCCGGACTATGATCCAGCAAAGTGTCGGGGATGAGTTCCGTCGGCCTGACGGCGTGGTGACAATGATGATGTTCTACCGGTAGCGAGGCTTCACCTAAACTCATGACGATATGACCGAGGTGGAATATGGTGGAGGGGCACGCTGACACGGCTAAGGAGCGATCCGTAGATCAACTTGTGTGTCATGGGGTGCCCCGCCTTTGTATATAAAGGAGCAAGGGGAGGAGGCCGGCCCTAGGAGGCGCGCCAAGTGTGGAGTCCTACTAGGACTCCTAGTCCTAGTAGGATTCCACCTCCTTGTTGGAGTAGGAGAAGGGAAAAGGGGAGAGGAAGAAGGAAGGGGCTCGCCCTTGTCCAGTCGGACCAGGAGGGGCGAGGCCTCCTTCCTTTGGCCTCTCTCCTCTATTCTGTATGGCCCAATAAGGCCCATATACTCCCCGGCGAATTCCGTAACTCTCGGTACTCGAAAAATACCGAATCACTCGGAACCTTTCCGAACTCGAATATAGTCGTCAATATATCGATCTTTACGTCTCGACCATTTGAGACTCCTCATCATGTCCCGATCTCATCAGGGACTCCGAACTCCTTGATACATCAAAACTCATAAACTCATAATAAAACTGTCATCAAAACCTTAAGCGTGCGGACCCTACGGGTTTGAGAACTATGTAGACATGACCTAGAACTATTCTCGGTCAATAACCAATAACGGAACCTGGATGCCCATATTGGCTCCTACATATTGTACGAAGATCTTTATCGGTCAAACCGCATAACAACATATGTTGTTCCCTTTGTCATCGGTATGTTACTTGCCCAAGATTCGATCGTCGGTATCCAATACCTAGTTCAATCTCGTTATCGCAAGTCTCTTTACTCGTTACGTAATGCATCATTCCGTAACTAACTCATTAGCTACATTGCTTGCAAGGCTTATAGTGATGTGCATTACCGAGAGGGCAGAGATACCTCTCCGACAATCGGAGTGACAAAACCTAATCTCGAAATATGCTAACCCAACATTTACCTTTGGAGACACCTGTAGTACTCCTTTATAATCACCCGATTCGTTGTGACGTTTGGTAGCACCAAAGTGTTCCTCCGTAAGCAGGAGTTGCATAATCTCATAGTTACAGGAACATGTATAAGTCATGAAGAAAGCAATAGCAATATACTAAACGATCAAGTGCTAGGCTAACGGAATGGGTCATGTCAATCACATCATTCTCCTAATGATGTGATCCCATTAATCAAATGACAACACATGTCTATGGTTAGGAAACATAACCATCTTTGATTAATGAGCTAGTCAAGTAGAGGCATACTAGTGACACTATGTTTGTCTATGTATTCACACATGTATTATGTTTCCGGTTAATACAATTCTAACATGAATAATAAACATTTATCATGAAATAAGGAAATAAATAATAACTTTATTATTGCCTCTAGGGCATATTTCCTTTAGTCTCCCACTTGCACTAGAGTTAATAATCTAGTTCACATCGCCATGTGATTTAACATCAATATTCATATCTGTATATGATTAACACCCATAGTTCATATCGTCATGTGACCAACACCCAAAGGGTTTACTAGAGTTAATAATCTATTTCACATCGCTTATGTGATTAACACCCAAAGAGTACTAAGGTGTGATCATGTTTTGCTCGTGAGAGAAGCTTAGTCAACGGGTCTATCACATTCAGAGCCGTATGTATTTTGCAAATATTCTATGTCTACAATGCTCTGCACGGAGCTACTCTAGCTAATTGCTCCCACTTTCAATATGTATCCAGATTGAGACTTAGAGTCATCTGGATTGGTGTAAAAGCTTGCACCGATGTAACTCTTTACGACGGGCTCTTTTATCACCTCCATAATCGAGAAATATTTCCTTAGTCCTCACTAAGGATATTCTTGACCAATGTCGATGATATACTCTTAGATCACTATCGTACTCCTTGTCAAATCTGAGCAAGGTATACAATAGGTGCGGTACATAGCATAGCATACTTTATATAACCTATGGTGAGGCATAGGGAATGACTTTCATTCTCTTTCTATTTTACGCCATGGTGCGGTTTTGAGTCTTACTCAACATCACACCTTTGTATCACAGGCAAGAACTCTTTTTTTGACTGTTCCATTTTGAACCACGTCAAAATCTTGTCAAGGTATGTACTCATTGAAAAATCTTATCAAGCGTTTTGATCTATCTCTATAGATCTTGATGCTCAATATGTAAGCAGCTTCACTGAGGTCTTTCTTTGAAAAACTCCTTTAAAACATACCTTTATGCTCTCCAGAAAATTCTACATCATTTTTGATCAATAATATGTCATTCACATATACTTATCAGAAAGGCAGTAGTGCTCCCACTCACTTTCTTGTAAATACAGGATTCACCGAAAGTCTGTATAAAACTATATGCTTTGATCAACTTATCAAAGCGTATATTCCAACTCTGAGATGCTTGCACCAGTCCATAGATGGATCATTTGGAGCTTGCACATTTTGTTAGCACCTTTAGGATTGACAAAACCTTCTGGTTGTATCATATACAATTCTTCTTTAATAAATCCATTAAGGAATGTAGTTTTGACATCCATTTGCCAAAATTCATAAAATGTGGCAATTGCTAACATGATTTAGACAGACTTTTAAGCATCGATACAAGTGAGAAAGTCTCATTGTATTCAACACCTTGAACTTTGTCAAAAACCTTTTTCGACAAGTCTAGCTTTGTAGATAGTAACACTACTATCAGCGTCTGTCTTCCTCTTGAAGATCCATTTATTTTCTATGGCTTGCCAATCATCGGGCAAGTCCACCAAAGTCCACACTTTGTTTTCATACATGGATCCCATCTCAGATTTCATGGCCTCAAACCATTTTGCGGAATCTGGGCTCATCATCGCTTCCTCATAGTTCATAGGTTCATCATGGTCTAGTAACATGATTTCCAGAATAGGATCACCGTACCACTCTGGTGCGGACCGTACTCTGGAAAACCTATGAGTTTCTGTAATAACTTGATCTGAAGTTTCATGATCATCATCATTAACTTCCTCACTAATTTGTGTAAGAATCACTGGAACTGATTTATGTGATGAACTACTTTCCAATTCGGGAGAAGGTACAATTACCTTATCAAGTTCTACTTTCCTCCCACTCACTTCTTTCGAGAGAAACTCCTTCTCTAGAAAGGATCCATTCTAAGCAACGAATGTTTTTGCCTTCGGATCTGTGATAGAAGGTGTACCCAACAGTTTCCTTTGGGTATTCTATGAAGACGCACTTCTCCGATTTGGGTTTGAGCTTATCAGGATGAAACTTTTTCACATAAGAATCGTAGCCCCAAACTTTAAGAAACGACAACTCGGGTTTCTTGCTAAACCACAGTTCATATAGTGTCGTCTCAACGGATTTAGATGGTGCCCTTTTAACGTGAATGCAGCTGTCTCTAATGCATAACCCCAAAACGATAATGGTAAATCAATAAGAGACATCATAGATCGCACCATATCCAATAAAGTGCGGTTACGACGTTCGGACACACCATAACATTGTGGTGTTCTAGGTGGCGTGAGCTGTGAAACTATTCCACATTGTTTTAATTGAAGACCAAACTCGTAACTCAAATATTCGTCTCCACAATCAGATCGTAGAAACTTTATTTTTATTGTTACGATGGTTTTCTACTTCACTCTAAAATTCTTTGAACCTTTCAACTATTTCAGACTTATGTTTCATCAAGTAGATATACCCATATCTGCTCAAATCATCTTGTGAAGGTCAGAAAATAATGATACTTGCCACGAGCATCAACACTCATTGGATCGCATACATCGGTATGTATTATTTCCAATAAGTCAGTAGATCGTTCCATTGTTCCAGAGAACGGAGTTTTAGTCATCTTGCCCAAAAGGCACGGTTCGCAAGCATCAAATGATTCATAACCAAGTGATTCCAAAAATCCATCTTTATGGAGTTTCTTCATGCACTTTATCGATATGACCCAAGCGGCGATTGCCACATATAAGTTGCACTATCATTATTAACTTTGCATCTTTTGGCATCAATATTATGAATATGTGTATCACTATGATCGAGATCCAACAAACTATGTTCATTGGGTATATGACCATCGAAGGTCTTATTCATGTAAACAGAATAACAATTTATTCTCTGACTTTAAATGAATAACCGTATCGCAATAAACATGATCAAATCATATTTCATGCTCAACGCAAACGCTAAATAACATTTATTTATGTTTAACACTAATCTCGAAAATATAGGGAGTGTGCGATGATGATCATATCAATCTTGGAACTACTTCCAGCACTCATCGTCACTTCACCCTCAACTAGTCTCTGTTTATTCTGCAACTCCTGTTTAGAGTCGCTAATTTTTAGCAACCGAACAAGTATCAAATACTCAGGGGCTACTATAAACACTAGTAAGGTACACATCAATAACATGTATATCAAATATACCTTTGTTCACTTTGCCATCCTTCTTATCCACCAAATATTCAGGGTATTTCCGTTTCTAGTGACCATTTCCTTTGCAGTGTAAGCACTCAGTTTCAGGCTTTGGTTCAGCTTTGGGCTTCTTTGCGGGAGTGACAACTTGCTTGTCTTTCCACTTGAAGTTCCCTTTCTTTCCCTTTGCCCTTTTCTTGAAACTAGTAGTCTTGTCAATCATGAACACTTGATGCTCTTTGCTGATTTCTACCTTCGTCGATTTCAACATCACGAAGAGCTTGGGAATCACTTTCGTCATCCCTTGCATATTATAGTTCATCACGAAGTTCTACTAACTTGGTGATGGTGACTAGAGAATTTTGTCAATCACTATCTTATCTGGAATATTAACTCCCACTTGATTCAAGCGATTGAAGTATCTAGACAATCTGATCACATGCTCACTAGTTGAGCGATTCTCCTCCATCTTTTAGCTATAGAACTTGTTGGAGACTTCATATCTCTCAACTCGGGTATTTGCTTGAAATATTAACTTCAATTCCTAGAACATCTCATATGGTCCATGACGTTCAAAACGTCTTTGAAGACCCGATTCTAAGCCGTTAAGCATGGTGCACTAAACTATCAAGTAGTCATCATATTGAGCTAGCCAAACGTTCATAACGTGCGCATACGCTCTGCAATAGGTCATCACCTAGCGATGCATTAAGGACATAATTCTTACGTGCATCAATGAGGATAAACCTCAGATCACGGATCGAATCCGCATCATTGCTACTAACATTTTTCAACACAATTTTCTCTAGGAACATATCAAAATAAACATATGAAAGCAACAACGCGAGCTGTTGATCTACAACATAATTTGCAAAATACTACTAGGACTAAGTTCATGATAAATTTAAGTTCAATTAATCATATTTCTTAAGAACTCCCACTTAGACAGCCATCTCTCTAGTCATCTAAGTGATCACGTGATCCAAATCAACTAAACCATGTCCGATCATCACGGGAGATGGAGTAGTTTTCAATGGTGAACATCACTATGTTGATCATATCTACTATATGATTCACGCTCGACCTTTCGGTCTCTGTGTTCTGAGGCCATATCTGTATATGCTAGGCTCGTCAAGTTTAACCTGAGTATTCCGCGTGTGCAACTGTTTTGCACCCGTTGTATTTGAATGTAGACCCTATCACACCCGATCATCACATGGTGTCTCAGCACGAAGAACTTTCACAATGGTGCATACTCAGGGAGAACACTTCTTGATAATTAGTGAGAGATCATCTTAAAATGCTACCGTCAAACGAAGCAAAATAAGATGTATAAAAGATAAACATCATATGCAATCATAATATGTGACATGATATGGCCATGATTATCTTGCGCCTTTGATCTCCATCTCGAAAGTACTGTCATGATCTCTATCGTCACCGGCACGACACCATGATCTTTATCATCTTGATCTATATCAATGTGTCGTCACATGGTCGTCTCGCCAACTATTGCTCTTGCAACTATTGCTATCGCATAGCGATAAAGTAAAGCAATTATTTGGCACTTGCATCTTATGCAACAAAGAGACAACCATAGGGCTTCGCGATTGTCGATAACTTCAACAAAACATGATCATCTCATACAACAACTTCTATCTCATCACGTCTTGACCATATCACATCACAACATGCCCTGCAAAAACAAGTTATACGTCATCTACTTTGTTGTCGCAAATTTTACGTGGCTGCTACGGGCTGAGCAAGAACCGTTCTTACCTACGCATCAAAACCACAACGATAGTTTGTCATGTTAGTGCTGTTTTAACCTTCGCAAGGACCGGGCATAGCCACACTCGATTCAGCTAAAGTGAGAGAGACAGACGCCCGCCAGCCACCTTTAAGCACGAGTGCTCGTAACGGTGAAACCAGTCTCGCATAAGCGTACGCGTAATATCGGTCCGGGCCGCTTCATCTCACAATACTGCCAAACCAAAGTATGACATGCTGGTAAGCAGTATGACTTGTATCGCCCACAACTCACTTGTGTTCTACTCGTGCATATGACATCTACGCATAAAACCAGGCTCGGATGCCACTGTTGGGGAACATAGTAATTTCAAAAAAAATCCTACGCACACGCAAGATCATGGTGATGGCATAGCAACGAGAGGGGAGAGTGTTGTCCACATAGCCTCGTAGACCGTAAGTGGAAGCGTTATGACAACGCGGTTGATGTAGTCGTACGTCTTCACGATCCGACCAATCCAAGCACCGAACGTACGGCACCTCCGAGTTCAGCACACGTTCAGCTCTATTACGATCCCCGGACTCCGATCCAGCAAAGTGTCGGGGATGAGTTCCGTCAGCACGACGGCGTGGTGACGATGTTGATGTTCTACCGGCGCAGGGCTTCACCTAAACTCATGACGATATGACCGAGGTGGAATATGGTGGAGGGGGCACATAAGCGGCTAAGGGCGATCATGTAGATCAACTTGTGTGTCATGGGGTGCCCCCGCCTCGTATATAAAGGAGCAAGGGGAGGAGGCCGGCCCTAGGAGGCGCGCCAGTGTGGAGTCCTACTAGGACTCCCTAGTCCTAGTAGGATTCCACCTCCCTTGTTGGAGTAGGAGAAGGGAAGAGGGGAGAGGAAGAAGGAAAGGGGCTCGCGCCCTTGTCCAGTCGGACCAGGAGGAGGGCGCATGCCTCCTTCCTTTGGCCTCTCCTCTATTCTCGTATGGCCCAATAAGGCCCATATACTCCCGGCGAATTCCGTAACTCTCCTACTCGATTCAAAATACCGAATCACTCGGAACCTTTCCGAACTCCGAATATAGTCGTCCAATATATCAATCTTTACGTCTCGACCATTTTTGAGACTCCTCGTCATGTCCCCGATCTCATCCGGGACTCCGAACTCATTCGGTACATCAAAACTCATAAACTCATAATAAAACTGTCATCAAAACCTTAAGCGTGCGGACCCTACGGGTTCGAGAACTATGTAGACATGACCTAGAACTATTTTCGGTCAATAACCAATAGCGGAACCTGGATGCCCATATTGGCTCCTACATATTGTACGAAGATCTTTATCGGTCAAACCGCATAGCAACATACGTTGTTCCCTTTGTCATCGGTATGTTACTTGCCCGAGATTCGATCATAGGTATCCAATACCTAGTTCAATCTCGTTACCGGCAAGTCTCTTTACTCGTTACATAATGCATCATTCCGTAACTAACTCATTAGCTACATTGCTTGCAAGGCTTATAGTGATGTGCATTACCGAGAGGGCCCAGAGATACCTCTCCGACAATCGGAGTGACAAAACCTAATTTCGAAATATGCCAACCCAACATTTACCTTTGGAGACACTGTAGTACTCCTTTATAATCACCCGATTCGTTGTGACGTTTGGTAGCACCAAAGTGTTCCTCCGTAAACGGAGTTGCATAATCTCATAGTTACAGGAACATGTATAAGTCATGAAGAAAGCAATAGCAATATACTAAATGATCAAGTGCTAGGCTAACGGAATGGGTCATGTCAATCACATCATTCTCCTAATGACGTGATCCCATTAATCAAATGACAACACATCTCTATGGTTAGGAAACATAACCATCTTTGATTAATGAGCTAGTCAAGTAGAGGCATACTAGTGACACTATGTTTGTCTATGTATTCACACATGTATTATGTTTCCGGTTAATACAATTCTAGCATGAATAATAAACATTTATCATGAAATAAGGAAATAAATAATAACTTTATTATTGCCTCTAGGGCATATTTCCTTCACCACGTGCTATCGCTTGCATCTTGGGCGGAGCCCAGGCCCCAGCCTCTCAGCGCATCTTCAAGTAGTTTGATCGCGATGTGAATGCAGTCCTCCCCAAGCTCGAGGCCACGCGCCCTCTTAGGTGGTCCACGTGCGCCATCACGTTCAGCTCAGCGGATAAACTCAAGTGTGCGGCTACGGCTGGCATCCTCCCAATGCTCTGTTCCCCAGTCATTAGCAACGTGCAAGTTACCAGGACTCTCATCGATGGCGGCGCATGACTCAACGTTCTGTCCGTCGAGACGTTCAACAACCTTCAAGTGCCATATGATCAACTTCAGCCAACAAATCCTTTCTCAGGAGTTACTGATGTCTCCGCCACTCCGATAGGGCAGGTTCGCCTCCCTGTCACTTTCAGATAGCGCAAGAACTACCGTACCAAGCTCATCGACTTCGACATTGCCCACATTCGCCTGCCATACAATGCCATCCTCGGGTATCCGGCCCTAGACAAGTTCATGGCGGTAACTCACCATGGTTACAACATCCTCAAGATGCCAGGGAGCGGCGGAATCATCATAGTCCCCTGCGAAGAGAAGGATGCGGTGTGCTCCCTTGAGCGCGCCTTCCAAGCTGCATCAATCGAGGACCCAGACAGCAGGAGTGAGAACCCTCTCGAAGCAGTTCCCAAGAAGAAGAAGACATCACCCGGCTCAAGGCCTCAAGAGGTTGGCATCTCCAGAGGCGTCGCGTCAGGATCTGTGCCCGTGCAAGGGGCACCTCCCTCCATCACATAGGAAGGCGCGCCCGGTGCCCTCCTCGGGCAAGGCTCGGGTGCTCTCTTCTGGAGGGCCTCAGAGTTTGCCAAGATAACGAGGGAGGCGGTCGGGCACCACTTGGAGGCGTGCTTCGCGACACGTTTCCCTTCGGAAGGCATGGGGCAAGGAAGGCCCAACCCTCAGGAGTTCATCACCAAGACCACTCAGGAGCTGCAGGAATCAAGAGTCATACACGCGATCGCCGCCTACCTGGCATAGCTCCCCATCCAGGCGAGGATGGTGGGCTGCGCGTCTGCATCGACTACCCAGGGCTCAGCCGAGTCGCGTCTCAGGAGCGCTTCTGGCCTTCGCATGTGGGACGCTATGAGGGTCCGCCGCATAGCTACGTTCGCATGCCTTTCGGTCTGTCGAACACGGCTGCCACTCACCAGCGTCATCTGCGGAGCATTCTGGCAGCTCAGGAGGCCAGGCACCACGTGGTCCTGGCAGAGATAGAGATGGTCCTGGAGGAACCGCCTGGGTCCCCAGAGCCTCCCGAGGCTCAGGGCTCCGATGGCTCGTGAGGTCGGCCTCATCATCACGCGTACCCAGCTACTTCAACACCCCCCCCCCTACAATGGTATCAGGTGACATCTTCCGAGTTCATTTCAGCTGGGAGCACCCTTAGGGCTGCATTATTCCCAGGTCGCGTGGGTTTGTCCCTGTGGCATGTATCCCTTTTGCTTATGTCTTTAGTTTACCTAGTTGGGGGCGCCCCTCGGGCTGCATCATCCCCAGGCCGCTCGGGCCTGACCCAGTGGCATGCATCCCTCCTGCTTTTATCTAAGTTTATTTGCCTTCATGCTTAACCTACCTGGGATGATCGCCTGCTCAATTGACACCTACCCTTGGAGCCGCTCGCGCTGGCATGGCGCTTGTGCATGGGTCCAACCGTGCAACGTCGATAAATCTGAGTGGTCGAGCTCTGGCCCGCGGCAACCCCACAAGCGTCACCTCACCAGGCCCTCAGTGCCCTAACCACTCTCTCAGAGCAACCAATGGCCGGCCGGCAATCATAATGGCAACCCCTGCTTTTCTCGTGTTGGTTTACAGGAAGTTCATGAGGCCTAAAATGGGAGGCATCATGAGCTCTCTCTCTCTCTCTCTCTCTCTCTCTCTTGCTCGCGCAATCCGCTTGCGCGTTAAAATTTGGGCTCCTGAGCATAACGACTCAGGAGCTCTTGCTGGCTCTCCAGCCCTCACCTCCTGGCCTTGTCCATGGCATTGAGAACTGGCATACCAGCGGCGGCTGAGCTCGTTCGAGGGCGGGGACCTGAGGACGTAGAGCGCGAAGGAGAGTGTGGGGAAGAGGAGGGAAGCTCGCGAGGTCCTAACCCAGCTACATCCCAGCTGTCGACGAGCAAGTCCGGCACCTCGTGAAGGAACAGCTCCATGCTTTCGAGATAAGTCTCACACCTGGAATTGCTAATCAATGCGACACAAAACCTCCATTCAATGTGGTTCTGTAGCAGCGATGTTGCCTTCATTTCTCGTCTTTCGACGGCTCCTTGTGCACTAAAGGGGACCTCCTGAGCATCGCGCCTCAGGGGCTCTTACTGGACCTCGGCCCGCTCACCTCCTGGCCTTGACCACGGCATTGCGACCTGGCATAACCAGCGACGGCTGAATCCTGCCTGGGGACCGGGACCCGTCAGCGTAGAGCACCAAGTCGTCGCAAGGCTAGAAAGGGGGGGCCGAGCCGGAACAGGACACGCATTTGCACCGCTTCATAATAAGGACAATATCAACAAAAGACATTGCGGACCCTTTACAAGCCCCCACAGGGTATTTTCTCGATTCCTCACAGGGAACAAAAGGTGGGAATCCTAAGGAGCCCTAGCTACACGTGCCTCCATGGCTGACGCCATCATCAACAGTGGGCCACAGGAGGCCGGCGCCAACCCCATCCAGATCAGCCGTGCCGGCGTCCTGATGCGGCTGCCTTGCTCCGAGCACGGCGCGAGCTCGGGGGCACGTAGCTGTCGTTGCTCATCTCCAGAGTCACCAAGAGCTCGGGAGAGATGCTGGACTCCCAGGCATCACCATTGCGTCCAGAGGAGCCATTGGGGAAGCGGGTGGCAGGCCAAGCCCTCACCACGTCGATGTCCTGGTTGCCTCCTCTGGGGCAGCACTCCAGCCGGCGGCCTTCTGCATCGAAGACCCTGAAGAGCATCAAGGTGGTGCCATTGTATTCGAAATGAATCACGAGGGTACCCCCTGTTCGGCAGACCCGGGCTATCTCGCCCCAGCCCCGGGTCATGTAGACCTTGCCCGGAGCGATGACTTCAACCTCCGCTCCGGTCGCCAGGGTACCGTAGTCAGCGTGCTGCAGCTAGAGCTCGAGAGGCCCCCGCGGCGACATCTCGAAGGTGAAGAAGGGTGGAAAGCGGATCCAGGTGGTCGGAGGCACCGCGGCGTGAAGCACGAGCTCGCGAGAGGAGTTCGTGGCGTGGACTCCAGGAGCAACGGCGCGCACCGCCATCGCTCGTCGGCCTTGCTGACGGCGCGGGCGGCTTCGCTCGGCGTCTACTTGTCCATGGCCCTCAGCCCAGGCGTACAGAGGAAGCTGGAACCCAGGAGGCGGCCACTCGTCACAAGGCCTCGACATTTCCAGCCTCGCAACTTCGACGCGGCAGCCAGGGACCGGCCGTTTCTTTGGTGGGAGCGGGTCAGGCCCCTCCCGGGGGGCCTTACCTTTCTCCTCGGCTGAGAACCGGTGGATCGGTGCCATTGGCGACAAGATGGAGGAGGAGCAAGGAAGAAGAAGCAAGCGGAGCAAGAAGAGATGGACAACGAGGGCTCACACCTCTCCGTACTTATAGTCCAGAGGAGGCCAACCTTCGGCCTCCACGATCGCATGCAGCAGGGACTCGTCAAATCGGGCAGTTGCCGAGGCAGCATGGGGAAGCGGAGACGCCTACGCCCAATCCACCGCCACGCGACGACCAAGGCTGCAGGCTGTTGGGGCCCGCGGCACTTCGCACTTGCCCTTTGGCTTCGCTGCTAAGCGAAGTCCGAGCGCGCCTTGGGCCCAGGGGGCTACTGTCGGCATTCTGGGAACGGGGGTCCCAGACTTGCCTGTCTGCGGCGTGGAAGTAGTGGCCTAGTACGGCCCGTCTTCATCAACCCAAGTTCAAGACCCTCGCGAGGGGCCAAGCCTCGCAGGGTGGATGACACAAGGCTTCCTCAGGGGTGGCCTCATCAGGCAGGCTCGCGAGGAGGCGGAGAGATCAAGGCAAGGAGTACCTCGCGAGGTGCTCGTGACACAAGCCATGACGAGCAAGGCGGTAGGCGCCATCCCTATGATGTCCCCTTCCTCTTTGGTGCAAAGGGGCAAGCCTGGTAGCGAGTACCGAGGCATCAGGCAAAGGTTTCCATATCAGTGCAACGAGACCAAAACTAGCAGAGCGGCAGGACAGCGATCACCATGGAGCCCAAGACGGCGTCATCACTAGTGCCTTTGCCAGTCGAAGACCACCTTTAATCAGGATAGCTTGTACTAGCTGTCCCCCTTCAAAATGGCCGTTGTTAGCTTCCTTCACGCTCAATATTTGGGAAGAGGACCAGGGCCTCTATATATAGAGATAGCCACCACAGTAGAAGGCATCTGGATCTCACCTAGAGCCAACAGAGACGGAGCAATTCCTCTCCAAGCACACCACCACAAGAACACCCCTCGCGAGGTTGTTCTTCCTCTGTACTGTTCATCATCAGCCCCCAGAGGCAATCCACCACACCACACACTGGATGAGGGTATTACACCACTGGATTAGGGTATTACACCACAACGGTGGCCCGAACCAGTATAAACCTCGTGTCCCTTGTGCTGTCCATCGTGCTAGCTTAGAATCGTGGCGAGGTTTTGGGGCATGGATTGGTAGGGAGAAGATCTTTGTGTGCACCCCAGAGTTCGAACCTTAAGGGTTTTGCCGGAACCTGATATCCGACAATTCTTACGCCTTGGAGGGGTGAGATCGACAATGTCATAAGTCGACGCTTTCACCTTCGCATTTTCCATGGTGTAAGCCGCCTGGTACCTAGATAAGTTGGTTTCCTCGGCCAGTTTACACGCCAAGGGACACATCCCCTTTACACACTTAGCAAAGTCTGCCTAGTCGAAAAGAGACCTATCTTATTAAAGGCTTGGACAACCGGTGTCCATCTCTGCAGGGTCTAATTCTGCTTGCCATGCTTTGGCCCGGGTCAGAGCTCTAATGGCACTAGCACGGGCAGCTGATCGCTTTATTTCTTCCAGTTTTTTGGCATTACAGACATCTTATCTAGCACATCCCTGAGGAGAGTAGGTGGCTGTTTGCCATTGGAGATAGCCACCAGAGTGCGTTGTGTGCCGGTGTATAACTGTTCCACCAGAGTATAAACCGCTTTCAGCTTCAGCAGCATGTCTTGGCCAAGATTGGAGCTCTTGGGGCCTATTGAGTAAAGATTCAAATGAGTCGTCGGGCGAGTTACAATTCAAAGATTGAGAAAGATTAAAATGTTAAGAATTACTTACCAAAGATAGCAGATGTCATCTGTGAAATATGGCATTTTAAGCCGGTCAGCTCCGTAGTGGTCTCCTTCAAGGAAGATTCATCATCTTATGCTTTCTGTAGTAAGCCTTTTCTTCCTGCCAGGCGGCTGTCTTTGTGGCAAATCCGGCTTTGAGCCTTTTGTTCTCATCCAGGCTAAACATAAACTTGGATTCAGCTTTGCGTGTTTCAGCTTCTTGGTGCTCAAGCATGTTCATCACATCCATCAATTGGGACTCAGTTAAGCTTAAGGCATCCTACAAGTACGAATCAAAAGGTTATAAACATATTTGTCGGACATAATTTATATATAAGTCCCAAGCACATTGCGAGCAAAGCACTTGGCACTTGGGAGCTAATGTATGAGGAAGTTCTTTTCAAATTGTATTGTTGAAGCCCAGTTCATCTTTATCAGATAAGCCGGCTTTTGAGGGCTATGAAGTGAATTTATCCTTGCAAGACGCTTAAGGTGATCTGGTTCCGGTTCATCTTTGTCCGATAAGCCGGACCAGAAGGGCTATGGCAAGAAATTTGCAATAGCATATTCATAAGTCTTAAACCATACTCAACATGTTCTTTCCTATGGATAAGACCTGTGGGCTGGATGAATGTATATGCAGGAGAAGAATGTATTCACACCTCGTATTTCTGTCGCATTCTTTAAACTAAATCAGTCTCCAGGTCACGACTAGTATGCAGATGACTCGGATAGCCAGAGTATAGTTTGTTGACACCCAAGTTTGAGTAGCTCGCAATGTCAAATTTGGCTTTGATCTTCTCAGAGGCAAGCAGTTCCTCCTTGGCAGAATGTTTAGCTAAAACAGTGGGATTTCCCGGTTCTACATCGCCAGTGCCAATGACCAAGACATCCTCGGTATTTTCATCCGCAGGCTTGGTGGGGCTTGGTGGCTGATGGGTCAAACCCCATTGGTTCCACGGGGGTGTCATGAGTTTTCAGTGGCGGGTCACTAGTAGTGTCTTCGGGGTCCTGATTTGAAGCTCCTGATGCTGGCGTCTTTTTCTCCCGTTCATTGACCATGGGATCTTCGGCCGGTTTTCTTACCTTCAACTTCTTGCTTGGTTTGGCTATACCTCTAAAAATAAGACATATGAGGATGTGAATATACCATTTTAAAAGTGTTAAAATAAGGAAGTGAAATGTTCTTACCCAGGGGCAATCTTAAGGGGAGACATCTGAGTCCCAGTAGAGTCGCCAGAGGATGAATGAGAAGTTCCCTGAAAATTCGAGTCGGAAGGATTAAGTAGTTGACGAATAAGAAGACCCACCTTTGGAAAGAATAGGATTGAACTTTGGGCAATGATGGATTCATGTACCTAGGGTAGGGTCATAGGCCTGACCTAAACGTCCTACCCAAGGATACCCTTAGAAGAAATCACCTTCCAGTCGACCAACAAGGAACCCACTCGACTGGCTAGAAGGACTCGACCATGGAGACTCACTCGACCATGAAGATACACTCGACCACGGGAAGGTCGGCAGGCACTCCGCAGCGCAAGCGGCCTGTAATTGAATAGACTTAATGATAGTTAAGGCACTTTATGAGGGCGTTACGAAACGCCTGGGCTTAATGTACTTTAACCTCTCCATTATGTGGGCTGGCTGGGGTCTGGCGACACTATATAAGCCACCCCCCTCCACAGCAGAGAGGGGTTCGCACTCTTGTAATACTTACACACATAAACCACTCGACCGCCTCGGGGCTCCGAGACGTGGGGCTTTTACTTCCTCAGAAGGGCTGAACTCGTACATCGCTTGTGTTCACAACCTCTCCATAGCTAGGACCTTGCCTCTCCATACCTACCCCCCACTCTACTGCCAGACTTAGAACCACGACAGTTGGCGCCCACCGTGGGGCAGGTGTTTTAGCGATTTGTGGAGAAGTTGCGGTACTTCCGAGTACTTTCATCATGATGACTGCTGGAGTTTTGGTTGAGGGGCGCGAGATCCGTCTCGGTGCTCTCACCTTTGTCGCCGACGACTCTGCGTGGCTCCAGGAGGCTCCACTCGACATCGAGGCGCTCCCCGTCCGCGGTGCGACGCACTTTCACGCATGTGTCCGCGGCGTTCTGCTGCGGCAACCGTCGACCCCGTATCGGTCGACTCCTTTATCGGTCGCTTCGCCGGTCTCCGCCAGCGCAAGCGCCTCTGGTCGGTCGAGACTCCAGCCGTGGGTGAAGCACACGGTGGCTCGCCAGATAGCCATCGCCAGTCGCGGCAATTGAGCCCGACGAGTCCCTCTACGGCTGCTCGACACATCGTGGCTCGAGAAGCTGCATCCGAATCGATAGCGATGATCCAGCGGCGGAAATCCTCATGGTCGACGGTCCCGATCCTCCGGCTTCCCATGGGGCGGGCAGCGGGAGGTGACCCCACGCAAGACCACGAAGAGTACCAGCCCGAAACACTTGACTCTCTGCAGAGAGAAGAGCTTCGCCGCAGGAACATGGATGCCCTGCATACTCCCATCGCGGGAGAAACCCCCGAGGCTCGCGCCTTGGAGGAGGCACGTTTGGCCAATGTCGCCGAACGCGCTCGCTTGGAGAACCTTCAGCGAGCACTCGGACGATGCTGCTGCAACGAAGTTCTGAAGCGATCGGCGTCGACTCTTCCCGCCGACTCAGGTATACCGCATGCCAATTCAGAATTTAGCGGTTGCAACTCAGATAGCAGAGTCCATCCAGCCTTCTCGATCCGAAGCTGGGAGGGCTTGATGCAAATCGAGATTTACCCGAGCAGCAGGAGACCAGAACTCAGCCGTGTCGCGATCGCGCAAGAACAGAATTCCTGATCGATCCGTCGCTGCGAATCTTATTCGATCCGCTCACAGCCCCAGATCGCCTCCGTGGCGGGAAGGGCGCGACAACCGGCGAGATCGGTATGGAGACCGACACGCCGGGATGACAGCGTCGAGTGCCCGCTTCCCCTCAGGAAGGGTCTTACGCCTCGGCGACAGGATGATGACGCGTCGATTCGAAGACGGGCGGAGAGTTCGGTCGACCCTGTGGAACCGAGCTCGATCGCGATCCATTATCGTGAAAGGCTTGGTCGACCGAACAGAGCCCATCGAGGCGACCGAGAGGATGCACCCAAGCGATCGAGTGCATGTTTCGGTCCGGAGTGTTTTAGCAGGGCTATCGAGCCGCGATGATTCCCCCAATTTCGGGTTGGCAACAGGAGTCAAGAATTCATTGAGTCCAAGCACGAAACTTGGCTTGAAGATTACCGAGTGGCTGTCCAGATTGGCGGTGGGAATGACGAGGTGGCCATGAAACATTTGCCCCTCATGTTGGAAGGTCCCGCCAGGGCATGGCTGAATCAGTTACCTCCAAGCAGTATATACACTTGGGAAGATTTGTCCCGAGTGTTCGTTAGAACTTTTGAAGGAACCTGCAAGCGACCGGCTGGCTTGACAGAGCTGCAAGTCTGTGTGCAGAAGACCAATGAGACTCTCCGAGAGTACATTCAGAGGTGGATCACTCTGCACCATACTGTGGAAAATGTGTCGGACCATCAGGCAGTTTGCGCCTTCAAAGATGGCGTCAAGAACAGAGAATTGAGTCTGAAGTTTGGTCGAACCGGCGACATGACCTTGAGTCGAATGATGGAGATTGTTACTAAGCACGCCAACGGCGAGGAAGAAGACCGACTCAAGCGGCAAGTACAAGCCTAGTCGATCGGAGAAGGGAAATTCGATCGGAAACGGAAGCGTAAAGTCGAGCCAAGAGCAGCTCGGAGAGGCCCTAGCCGTCACTCGTGGGAAGTTCAGGGAAGCCAAAAGGATCACGGAATCCTAAGAAAGTAAAGGATAAAGAAGGAAATGGCGTGATGGATATGCCATGCCATATTCACACGAAGAAAGATGAAGAGGGCAACATCATTTACCCAAGACACACCACTGCCAAAGGTCGACTCCCGATCCAGCAGGTTCAGGAAAACAGTCTAAGGACAAGGAGAAGGAGCCGACAAGGCCGGAGACAAAGAGGACGGTGAGGAAGAATATCCACATGTCAACTCCACTGATGATCTTCGCAGATGTGGAAAGCAAAAGTCGATCGAAGTCATTATCCGTGAGGTGAACATGGTTGCCCCAAAGAAACCAAGTTATGTGAAGTGGTCCCAAACACCCATCACATTCGACCAATCTGATCATCCGACTCATATTGCCACCCCGGGCGGCAAGCTTTGGTGGTCGATCCAATTGTCAAGGCACTGATCGATTTAAACTGCATTGATGGATGGTGGTAGTGGGCTGAACTTGTTATATGCAGACACATTGAAAGGGATGGGCATTCCGATGTCCCGAGTGAGCACCAGCAACATGAGTTTCCACGGAGTCATACCAGGGAAGAAGGCCAACTCACTCGGCCAAATAGCTCTAGACGTGGTTTTTGGTGATTCCAAGCATTTTCGCAAGGAAAAATTGACCTTTGAGGTTGGATTTTCAGAGTGCATACCACGCCATTTTGGGAGGCTACCACGCACGATTCATGGCTCGACCATGTTACGTGTACCTCAAACTGAAAATGCCAGCCCCAAGGGGGTGATCATCACACCGCGATCGGAAAAGGCGGAAGAGTGCTTTCAGAAGGGCTCAAAGATTGCCGACTCCCAAGTGACAGTGGTCGAATTCGAAGAATACAAGCAAAACGCAGATCCAAGTGATTTGTTACGATCCAAGAAGCCAGCCACAGAATCTGCATTTCAGCCGTCTGGTGAGACGAAGCCGTTCATATTCACCCGATCGACCCCAATGCAGCCCCGACCCACATCTCCACGACACTCGACCGAAATAGGAAGAAGCGCCATCCAGTTCCTCCGTGAGAATCGGGACATTTTCGCATGGAAGCCGGTGACATGCCAGTGTTCTCAGGGATGGTGAGCATCGTCTCCAAGTCGACAAGTCAGCAAAACGGTCAAAGAGCATCTTGGCGGTCCGCCCGTAAGAGAAAAGCTATTGGTGAAGAAGTGGCTCATTGTTGGCGGCAGGATTTATCCGAGAGATATACCACCCGAGTGGCTCGCTAATGTCGTCATGGTTCCCAAGAAGGACAACTCGCCCGCATGTGCATTGACTTTAAGCACATCAATCGGGCCTGCCCGAAGGATCATTTTCCTCTCCCTCGCATAGATCAAATTGTTGACTCGACGCGGGATGTGAGATTGTCTTTTCTAGATGCATATTCCGGTATCATCGATCCGCTCAGTATGGACCCGACGAAATAAAAACAGCTTTCATCACTCCATTGGTGCTTCGCTATATCACCATGCCATTCGCCTCAAGAATGCCGGAGCCACATTTATGCTAATGATTCGAAGTGTCTTCTCACCAAATCGGTCGGAATGTGGAAGCGTATGGATGATATCGTCGTTAAGTCGCGAAAAGGTTCCGACCTGCTTGTCGACCTCGCCAAACATTTGCCAACCTCAAGGTACGATATCAAGCTCAATCCGTCAAAGTGCACATTCGGAGTTCCTGGTGGAAAATTACTCGGTTTCTCGTTTCGAGCGAGGATCGACGCTAATCCGAGAAGATTGGCACTATTCTCCAATGAAACGCATACTGGCGAAAGTGCACGATGTCGAAGCTTTGGATGCTTGGCGCATTAAGTCGATTCATTTCACGACTCGGTGAAAAGGCATTGCCTCTTTACCGACCGATGAAGAAGGCGAACAAGTTCGAGTGGACTCTGGTTGATGCAGCGCTTGTCGAGCTAAAAGCTCTGCTCTCCACCCAGCCGGTGCTTGCTGCTCGAATCAGCAAAGAGCCTCTGTTGCTTTATATTGCAGCCACAGGACAAGTCGTCATTACAGTGCTTACGGTCGAGCGGGAAGAGGAAGGAAAGGCCTTCAAAGTTCAGCGCCCGGTGTATTATTTGTCTGAAGTCTTGACTCCATCCAAGTAGAGATATCCTCATTATCAGAAGCTTGTGTATGGCATATACATGACCACGAAGAAGGTTGCTCATTATTTCTCTGATCATTCTATCACAGTCGTCAGCGACGCTCCTTTATCAGAGATTCTGCACAACAGAGACGCAACCGGTCGAGTGGCGAAATGGGCGATTGAACTTCTTCCCCTTGATATCAAATTTGAGGCAAAGAAAGCCATTAAGTCCCAAGCAATAGCAGATTTCCTCGCCGAGTGGATTGAATAACAAGACCGATCGAAGTTCACTTTGAGCATTGGACCATGTTCTTCGATGGCTCTAAGATGCTGAATGGTTCTGGTGCTGGGGTGGTTCTTGTTTCCCCCAGAGGAGATAAGCTTAGATATGTGCTCCAGATTCACTTTGATTCCTCCAACAATGAGGCAGAGTATGAGGCCCTTTTATATGGATTTGCGATGGCCATCTCACTCGGCGTCCGTTGCTCGATGGTTTATGGCGATTCAGATTTAGTGGTCAACGGTGATGAAGGAGTGGACGGAGAAGCCCAGCCATGACTGGATCTTGCAATGCAAATGAGGAAGCTGGAAAAGAAATTCGAGGGATTGAGCTCCATCACATCCCCGATGAAAAATCAAGCAGCAGATGACCCGCAAAGATAGGTTCCAAAAGAGAAGCCATTCCAGTGGTGTGTTTTTGGAACATATACACACTCCGTCAGTTAAAGAAGATCCCTTCACAGAGGAAGCTCCACAGCCCAAGAGTGCCACAAATCCGACTGAGGTTGAGGTCCCGGCAGTGGTCGACTTGGTCATGGAAGTTTTAGTGGTCACTCCCGATTGGAAAATTCCCTATATCGCATATATCCTGAGAAAAGAGCTCCCAGAGGATAAGGAAGAGGCCTGGCAGATCGTCCGTCGATCCAAAGCCTTTACCGTTATCAAAGGACAGCTGTATAGAGAAAGCCCGACTGGAGTTGGTCAAAAATGCATAACGCCGGAAGAAGGTCGAGTCATTCTCAATGATATCCACTCAGGGACCTGTGGTCACCATGCGTCCTCTCGGACCATTGTAGCCAAAGCATACCGAGCTGGATTTTTTATCGCCGAGGGCGAATGAGATGGCGGCGAAATAGTGGACAAGTGCGAAGGATGTCAATTCTACTCCAATATGTCACACAAGCCCGCGTCCACTCAAGACCATTCCACTTGTCCGCCGTTCGCAGATGGGGGATAGACATGGTCGGTCCCTCACGAACGGGTCGGAGCGGTTTCACGCATGTGCTTTGGTAGCAATCGACAAGTTCACCAAGTGGATTGAAGCTAAACCAATCAAGAATCTTGACGCTGCATCGCTGTTTCCTTCATCGAGAGCCGACGTTCGATATGGAGTCTCGCACAAGATTATCACGGATAATGGGTCAAATTTTGACTCGGAAGAATTCAAGGATTTCGCAACGCCAAGGCACGCGAGTCGACTACACTTCGCCGCCCATCCACAATCGAATGGACAGCAGAACGGGCCAATGGCTTAGTCCTCAAGGGTGCGAAACCCCGATCGATGCGAGATCTCAAGCATGCGGTGGAGCATGGGTCGATTTAACTCCCTTCGATGCTTTGGGGATTGCGGACCACGCTTAATCGGTCGATCGAAGAACTCCATTCTTCTTGGTCTATGGAGCTGAAGCAGTCCTGCCGAGTGATCTTCTTCACAACGCCCCGAATTGAACTTTACAACGGCGAAGTTGAGCAAGCGCGTCGACGCAATGACCTTCTAGAGGAGGAAAGGGAGATGGCTCGATCCGCTCGACCATCTACCAAAGAAGACTTGCGCCGACTTTTACGCCGTAAATGTGAGAGGTCGAGCCTTCCGTGAAGGGATCTAGTTCTCCGAGTGGATCGCAGAAACAACATAAGCTCGCTCCCTCCCTGGAATGGGCCCTTCATCGTCACCAAGCTTCTCCACAACGGGCATATCGCTCTACAACGTCGAACACAATATCAAGATCCCGAGCTTGAATGCGGATCTGCTCCGCCCGTTTTACACTTAAAGTTTTTCACTCGGATGAGTTGTAATAAAATATACAGTAGTTCATGGATTTCAAATAATAGTGTCATAATTCCTTCATAATTTTGTCACTTTTTATTTTTGTCGATAAAATTTTCCCCAGTGGGTGGCTTAGCCGCGAATCCGTTTCGCCTAAGTTTGTACAAATCCTACCGAGTGGTAAGCCAGACTTCCACTCGGAGGCTTAGCCACGAATCCGCTTCGCCTAAGATTATAAAAATCCTACCGCGTGGTAAGCCAGACTTCCACTCGGGGGCTTAGCTGCAGCCCAGTGCTCGCCTAAGTAACTAAAAAATCCTACCGAGTGGTAAGCCAGACTTCCACTCGGGGGCTTAGCTGCAGCCCAGTGCTCACCTAAGTAACTAAAAAATCCTACCGAGTGGTAAGCCAGACTTCCACTCGGAGGCTTAGCTGCATCCCAGTGCTCGCCTAACTAACTAAAAATCCTACCGAGTGGTAAGCCAGACTTCCACTCGGGGGCTTAGCTGCAGCCCAGTGCTCGCCTAAGTAACTAAAAATCCTACCGAGTGGTAAGCGGACTTCCACTCGGAGGCTTAGCTGCAGCCAGTGCTCGCCTAAGTAACTAAAAATCCTACCAAGTGGTAAGCCGACTTCCACTGGGGCTTAGCTGCAGTCCAAGTACTCGCCTAAGTACAACGACGCCAAGAAGGAGGACGAGGCGCAGGTCGACTGCGACCCTCTCCTCCGAGCTACACCATAAGTATAACGTGTGGGCTTACAAAGAGGACGAGGTGCAGGTCGACTGCGACCCTCTCCTCCGAGCTACACCATAAGTATAACGTGTGGGCTTACAAAGAGGACGAGGTGCAGGTCGACTGCGACCCTCTCCTCCGAGCTACACCATAAGTACAATGTGCGCTCGCAAGGAAGACGAGGTGCAGGTCGACTGCGACCCTCTCCTCCGAAGCCGCCACAAATACAACGAAAATCCTACCGAAAGTGAAGAGCAAACCTCTCACTCGGGAGGCTTAGCTGCAGCCAGTGCTGCGCTAAGGTATAAAAAATCCTACCAAGTGAAGAGCAAACCTCTCACTCGGGGGCTTAGCTGCAGCCCAGTGCTCGCCTAAGGTATAAAAAATCATACCGAGTGAAGAGCAAACCTCTCACTCGGGGGCTTAGCTGCAGCCTAGTGCTCGCCTAAGGTATAAAAAATCCTACCGAGTGAAGAGCAAACCTCTCACTCGGAGGCTTAGCTGTAGCCCAGTGCTCGCCTAAGGTATAAAAAGTCCTACCGAGTGAAGAGCAAACCTCTCACTCGGGGGCTTAGCTACAGCCCAGTGCTCGCCTAAGTTATAAAAAAATCCTACCGAGTGAAGAGCAAACCTCTCACTCAGGGGCTTAGCTGCAGCCCAGCGCTCGCCTAAGGTATAAGAAATCCTACCGAGTAAAGAGCAAACCTTTCACTCGGAGGTTTAGCTGCAGCCCAGTGCTCGCCTAAGGAATAAGTCATCGCAATGGGCATCGTGGTTGTGAACCTACAAAGGGCAATTCGAGCCAAAAGCAATCATATCCAAACATCAAATCCAAGTTTAGGTCGATACCTAAAGGAACCGAGAGTGCTCGGGCACTAAGCACATTAAGGTTTTATCGGTTATAATTCCACTCGCATACCGAGGCAAATTTAAAGTGTCGGACTTAAAGGAAGTTTTTTAACCCTCCTGTGGAGGGCTGGAAGGAGCAACGAACTCATCGAGGTCGATCCCATCTGCGATCCGGGTAGCAGCAGCGATGAAAGTTTCCATGAAGGACTGAAGTCGTGTTTCTTGGTGTTGGCCACTCGAGAGGCGCCGGCTTATCTTCTCGTGCATCCTTGCGGTGGACTCGCCAGCCCGATGGCGACATCTGCGCCACACCGAGCCGAGGACTTCTTCCACTCGCACTCGGTCGGGACGGCGCTCAATCGAGCCATCGGTGACTCGAGGTCATTTTGGAGTGTCGCCCGGGCGAAAGCGCCGAGTCGATGCGGGACGTAGCAACCTTCAGCCTTGCGAGGTAGTCCACGACATACTGCAACACGGGACTCGGTCGGAAGACATTCATGGCAACTTCATCATTCACCGGAGAATTGACAGGTCAAGGTTCGGCCCAATGGCTGGTTTCTTCTTCAAAGTTGCGGCATGCATTCTGCAAAGACAAAACCCCGAGTCAAGACAATGGTCGAATGGGAGCATCACAGTTGGAAGAGTTGGTCGAGTGTAAAAGACTACCTTCGAGCATAAGGAACAATTTCTTAGCAAGACCACCCAGGAAGCCTTCCAGGTCATTCTTCTTCCCAGTCAACTGGTTGATCTTCCCAGACAAAACCAGGAAGTCTTGCGGCACCATGGGGGATCAGCCCGTCGTCGGCCATGTCGAGGAGATCCTTCTCCCTGATGGTCGACTGGATCCAGTCTCCCTGGACCCAGCCTTTCGGCAGGCGGGATCTCGACGAAGACCCACTGCGGCTAGTGGATCTCCCCTTCGCCTTCTCAGCTGCCGACGCCTTCTCCACCGCCGACGCCTTCTTCGCGCGCTCCAGCACCGCCGTCTTCTCCTTGCCCATGGCACGGCGAAATGCGCGAGAGCGTTATGGGCGGCAAAGAATTGCATTGGGCGGAGACGAAGAGAGCGGGGAGGAAGAATGAGGTAATCGTGCGAAAACCTCACTAATCGTGATTTATAACATCCCTTCCGAGTGGATGACATGTGGACCAGGCGATCCAATCATATCCCAAACAGTTGCATTGACACGACACGTGGCGGAAAAGGCGGCGCGAGATCGAGGCGCCCATGTCCTGTCCGTCCGAAGCGCCATGTTCGTTTCGCTTCAAGCGCTTCCCCAAATTTCATATCCGCGGAATCCATGAACGGCGAACCGGTGCGCCAAAGTAGATTTCGCGATCCGTCGCGCCGAGCCGCAAAGTATAAAAATCACTCGACGAAAGAACAAGAATGGATCGAGTCGATCAAGAAAAGTTGCTCGTTATCAACAAAGAAAATCTTGGTCAAAGTAGACGACAACCAGCATGCCAAAGTTCAATCGAAACAGCATCAACTCCTTCCTCATTCAAACCTCGACCCATTCGGGGCTAATGATGGATTCATGTACCTAGGGTAGGGTCATAGGCCTGACCTAAACGTCCTACCCAAGGATACCCTTAGAAGAAATCACCTTCCAGTCGACCAACAAGGAACCCACTCGACTGGCTAGAAGGACTCGACCATGGAGACTCACTCGACCATGAAGATACACTCGACCACCAGAAGGTCAGCAGGCACTCCGCAACGCAACGGCCTATAATGGAATAGACTTAATGATAGTTAAGGCACTTTATGAGGGGCGTTACCAGAAACGCCCCAGGCTTAATGTACTTTAACCTCTCCATTATGTGGGCTGGCTGGGGTCCTGGCGCACTCTATATAAGCCACCCCCCTCCACAAGCAGAGGGGTTCGCACTCTTGTAATACTTACACACATAAACCACTCGACCGCCTCAGGGCTCCGAGACGTAGGGCTTTTACTTCCTCCGAGAAGGGCCTGAACTCGTACATCGCTTGTGTTCACAACCTCTCCATAGCTAGGACCTTGCCTCTCCATACCTACCCCCCACTCTACTGTCAGACTTAGAACCACGATAGGCACCTCTTTTTGACGTTTGCGAGGGACTGGCATGTTGGGTAAGCCGGCAGAAAGATCTCCACCTCCGCTGTTCTAGGTTGTGCACTGGGCTTCATGTTGTTGTTTCTTCAAAATAAATTTTGGATCCAAGTAAGCTAAAGGGTCAGAACACCTTACTCTCCAGGTCACTTGTCAAACTTTCTGTCTTGGCAAAGGCTCTGAGTCGGAGGAAATAATAGTTACCTCTTCAACTTCTGCCTGGCTAGTCTCCGTGTCATCCTGAGAGGAGTTAGCGTCAATAAGATGCATAAACAAAGAACCAAGAGAATCGAGTTCTACCTCCGACTCATTATCCAGGGAAAATAACTATAATGTGTCTGATTTCTTCTTGTTTTTCTTGGAAGCCTTGGTCTTAGCCCTGGCCTTTTTGGCCAGTTTATCCTGAAGTTTCTTGCTCCAAAAAGAAGAGTCGGCCTACAGAAAGCAAATGATGATAAGGAGCGTGCAGTTTACATGAATAATGAATGAGGTAAATGGGCTTGAACACTTACATCTGGACCCGGGTTAAGAGCACAGAAGGAATTCATCCCCGTCTAGCTACAGCTTTCTAAGCTTTCCCCGAGTAGTGTTTTAGTCATCTCATTGATCTCTTTATCATCCAGACGCACTGGGCAGTGACGTTGAGGATATTTGACATCGCAAGTGTATTCACACATTAAGCCGGGTCGGCGGCACAAAGGTATGATCCTCCAAGCGACCAAGCATCGAACCAAATCAACTATGGTTAGCTTGTTAGCCAGCAAGGCTCTTACCTTTGAAAAGGTGGGCATATACTTCGCCCATTCAGTGGTGCTGATCTGGTCCGGAAGTGCATGTTTTGGGTTAAGCCGGCAGTCGCAGAAACCCGACAGAGGATTTTCGTCAGATGGAGATGTATCTTGGCAATAAAACCAGGTCTGATTCCAGTCTTTAGGGCGACTAGAAAGTGCGGCTGCAGGGAAGATAACATCTCTTCATCATTGAATTGAGATTCCACCAAGTTCTAAGCTAGGTCTGTTTGTAAATTCAATTTAGCAGTTCAAACAATAACACTTTAAAGGTAAACATTGGGCTCTTCTTGAAGGTATGCTTCACAAAAGACTTGAAAGTTGCAGATGTTGGAAACAGAGTTGGGTCCAATGTCTTGAGGTTGAATTTGAAAGAAGTTTAATACACCGTGAAAGAATTTTGACCTGGGCGGTGAGAAACCACGGTTTATATGCTCGGCAAAGACTATGACTTCGCCTTCCTTTGGTTGAGGTCTAATTTATGTCCCTGGAACTCGCCAGTGGAAGACATCCTTGGCTGCTAGAACGCCCGTCTGAACATATTCATTGAGATTTTGCTCCGTAATAGTTGAAGCGACCCAATTGCACGACGTGACTGTCTTAGTCATTTTTTATCACGTAAAGCCTAAGAAGGAAATACTGGCGAGTTAAATTCGTGATGGCAAGCCTCCCAATGGTTAAAGAAAGCAAGTTCATTATGCAGAATTGGTTATGTGCAAGGATTGATTGCTATGGAAGAGGAAAATAAAAGGCATGACTAAATCGGCAAAGCATAGACGGGTCATATCGACACTGGATAAATACTGGCGATTTAAAAAGTTCATAAGTAAGTTGGTCAGCATTTGGCGGGTTACAAAATATCATTTAAGCCGCCCATACAAGAGTGATCAAGCAGGTATCTATAGATCTGGAGTTGAGCAAAAAATTTCACTAAGTGCTCAAAAAACAGGTTTCACAAATCAGTTCTGTAATATTAGATCTAGTACACTTCAAAAAGCAGAAGGAAATTACTAGCCCAAAAACATAGTGGAGGAACTACTGTGTTGGGGAGTGAATCTAAACAGAAGGGAATGGATCTATAATTGATAGCAGATATTAAGATGATTAAGGCATGGCTTAGCATTGTGTTTTAGTTCAACTAAGTAACATAGCAGATGAACTACGGGCAGGTACGATGAACAACGATGAACACCAAAGAACGACAAGAACCCTAATGCAGATTTGGTGCAAGGGGAGATGGGTACCTAGTGATGTTGATGAACAGCGGAGGGGCGCCATGGTTTTCTGGTCGAAATCAGGTTGATGCGGCGTCCAAGTTGATGCAGTCGCCTAGGGCGGCAGAGCTCCGGTGGCATTGGTCGCCACGAGGAGGAAGAAGAAGAGGCAGAGGCAGGGGTAAAAGCGAAGACGAGGGCTCCATGTCTTTATTTATAAGGAAGTGATAAGATGGCGTGCGCGAAGATCAAGGAGGCAAAATAATGATGCTAACCATGAGGGCGCCTCGATTTTTGGGAAGCTAATTAAGGATAAAGATCCGTTGAGATACTTTGGATGCGACATTAATGCACATGAGGTCATGGCGGGTTACAATGATTCTGTTTACATGATGTCATGGCGAGTTATACTGGTCTGCATGAAGTTCGGCACCGATGCAGTCTGTTAAGTTAGAACAGTGAAGATTGACATTAACAAGTTCAAATCAACAAGGGGCCTAATGTTGGGATATAGCTCTGAGGTGTGACCTGCCCAGGAGGGGCCGGGTTACACCATTGGCGGTTTAATATGAAGAAGGCCCAAGGAGGCCCAAAGTGTGAAGACGGCGGCTCATAGAAGCAGGCCTGGTAAAAGCCCAAGACCCGGGCCTATGAACCGCCGTATGGTGACTTGCCCTGTAAGGTATAGCTAGTTATAAACTAAGTCGGTCATGTTGCGTGAGCCGGCCGGGACTTTGTAAACCTCTGGGTCTCAACCTGTGTATATAAAGGTGAGACCCGGCGGCGGGTTAACTCAAGAAACAAGCAATCGAGAACTAGGTCAAGCGTATCCGCTCCCTTGTAATCAAAACCCAAGCAATACAACTAGAAGCAAGACATAGGCTTTTACCTCCAGCTTGAGGGGCCGAACCTAGGTAAACTCTTTGTGTCTTTTGTCCTGTTCAACCCCTTCAAGCTAACTACGTTGCGATGGATCCACACCAAAGTCCTTTTGCTAAGACATCTACCCTGACAAATCAACGACAGCATTACTATTGCTACTGTTACTACTGCAATCAAACTATCATACTACTGCGCTACAAAACACTTTACTGTAGCTATTCTATTCTCCAGGTGTGGTTGAATTGACAACTCAACTGTTAATACTTGCAAATATTCTTTGGCTCCCCTTGTGTCGAATCAATAAATTTGGGTGAAATACTACCCTCGAAAACTGTTGTGATCCCCTATACTTGTGGGTTATCATCCATGCCCACCTCTCTCTAGATGGTCTTCGCCTACCCCATTGTTCCACCACAGTGAATCACTCGTTGGTGCTCTTCGAGCCGACCCGACTTTAACATAGCATGTAGATTGCAATATTATAAAGCATATCCATGATCATCACCCAAAGGAATCATGACCCAATAGTATAGCATCGCAAACGACAAGGGTGTAGGGCCATTGATGGAACTCTAGCATACTAAACTAATCATGATAAGGTAATAGGTAAAGTATCAACAACAGTTAACAAAACATACTATGCATCAGAATAAGATCTATCGATAAACAACAACTGAACTGATCCTCTAATGCAAGAAGTGGAAAGAAATAATGGGCGATATCAGAATGATCAAGGGGTTTTGCTCGCCTAGAAGCTCTGCTGAGAAGATCTGATCTTCAGTATTGTAGTCGAACTCAGGGCCTACACAATCTTGGGGTCTACCAATAAGAGCAAACGTGGGGGAAATAAATAAATTACACGCATACAAATGCAACACAAATGCATGGCATGGCAAAATATGACGATGATGTTCTCTATTGCATTACTGAGCACATTAATTTAAGAGTTTCATCTCCAAATATTATTTCTTTAATTGATCCAGTGACAAACTGTCAATGTTCATTATGATAGATAGGTTTGTCATGCATGCAAATGACATATTCAGATTCATTGTATTTTTGTAATGATTTTTCATATATAAATTATTTTCATCTTAGTTATAGATTATTTTATACAACTTTTTCAAAGTTTAATTGAATTTCTGGAATTATTTTAATTCAAAAATTATTAAATGAAAATGGCTAAGTGCACATAGAGAAGTGTACACAACAGTAGACTATGAGGCTGACGCGTGGGGCCAGTCAACTGCCCAATCAGTAGTTGACTAGTCAAATGGTCCAGTGGAACCCATCTGTCATCGACTCGGGTTTAATCAACGTTTTTATCTTAATTATTTTGTGGGTCCCAGTAGTTAGTGAGATTTATTTAACTAAGTTTAATTAATCCAATTTAGTTAGTTAGTGCGGTGGGGACCAATGACAGTGTGTGCTAGTGGATTAGTTAGCACATAATATAACGGTTAATGACCTGGGCCCACATGGTAGTGGCCCGGGGCGGCTTAAATAGTGGTGGCGCCCTGGGCACGCTAGTGACCAAAAGAGCACCGCAGCGCCAACGGGAGCGATGGCTCCCGGCCACCATTTGATGCGGGAGAGGGCCCTCTCGAGTGCGAGGGCTGAGCCGCCTCCAGGCATGTCATGGGCTCGATCTAGGTCGACCAAAATCAAGGGCTACAACAGCGTGTGACGGCGGCATCAACATGGTGACGAGGAACGCGATGTTGTGGGTATGAACCCGATGTTGCGCTTAACGCATGTGCACCCTGGGAACCCAGGAGCATGGCTGCGTCTTCGGTTCATCTAGGGATGGACAAAACAAAGGAATGGGTGGCGGCGGCATCCGAGCTTTGGTCGGAGCACGTCTACATCTACAACTAAGCTGGGGCTCGGAATCAGCCGGGATAGAGAGGGGACTGTGCAGGAGCTCACATTTATGTAGAGGACTAGATCGATGGAGGCGAGCATGAAGCAGATCGATGGTGCTGACCCGCAGACAGAGTCGAGGTGAATGGATGATGGCGACGCGATGCGGCAGCTTGGCAAAGAACCCTTCGATGGGGATGATCGACCGATGAGGGGGTTCTTATGGACATCTCCCGGTGGCACGGGGTAGCCCCTGAACACAACAGCAGCAACATCATGGCAACGGTGGTTTGTGGGTGTCGGTGTCAAAACCGGCAGATCTCGAGTAGGGGGTCCCAAACTGTGCGTCTAAGGATCAAAGGTAACAGGAGGCAGGGGACACGATGTTTACCCAGGTTCGGGCCCTCTTAATAGAGATAATACCTACTTCCTGCTTGATTGACTTTGATGAGTATAGTGGTTATAAGAGTTGATCTACCTCGAGATCGTAATGGCTAAATGATATGTCTCCAACGTATCTAATTTTCCAAACACTCTTGCCCTTGTTTTGGACTCTAACTTGCATGATATGAATGAAACTAACCCGGACTGACGCTGTTTTCAGCAGAACTGCCATGATGTTGTTTTATGTGTAGAAAACAAAAGTTCTCGAAATGTCCTGAAAATCCACGGAGGCACTTTTTGGAAAATATAAAAATACCGACGAAGAATCAAGACCGGGGCCCACACCGTCCACGAGGTGGGGGGCGCCCACCTCGGGCGCGCCTCAGCCTCGTGGCCCCCGAGGCTCGCCGACCTCAACTCTAACTCCATATAGTCCGTCTCGCAAAGAAAAAAATCAGGGAGAAAGTATCATCACGTTTTACGATATGGAGCCGCCGCGAAGCCCTAATCTCTCTCGGGAGGGCTGATCTGGAGTCCATTCGGGGCTCTGGAGAGGGGGATTCGTCGCCGTCGTCATCATCAACCATCCTCCATCACCAATTTCATGATGCTAACCGCCGTACGTGAGTAATTCCATCGTAGGCTTGTTGGACGGTGATGGGTTGGATGAGATTTACCATGTAATCAAGTTAGTTTTGTTAGGGTTTGATCCCTAGTATCCACTATGTTCCGAGATTGATGTTGCTATGACTTTGCTATGCTTAATGCTTGTCACTAGGGCCCGAGTGCCATGATTTCAGATCTGAACCTATTATGTTTTCACGAATATATGTGTGTTCTTGATCCTATCTTGCAAGTCTATAGTCACCTATTATGTGTTATGATCCGACAACCCCGAAGTGACAACACTCGGGATACTTCTTGGTGATGACCATAGTTTGAGGAGTTCATGTATTCACTATGTGCTAATGCTTTGTTCCGGTTCTCTATTAAAAGGAAGCCTTAATATCCCTTAGTTTCCGCTAGGACCCCGCTGCCACGGGAGGGTTGGACAAAAGATTGCATGCAATGCAAGTTCTTTTCCATAAGCACGTATGACTATTTACGGAATACATGCCTACATTAAATTGATGAATTGGGACTAGTTCTATGTCACCCTATGTTATAGCTATTACATGAGGAATCACATCCGACATAATTATCCATCATTGATCCATTGCCTACGAGCTTTTCCCATCTTGTGTTTCACTTATTTACTTTTCCGTTGCTATTGTTACAATCACTACAAAACCCAAAAATATAACTTTTGCTACCGTTACCTTTATTATCATATTACTTTTCTACTAAATACTTTGCTGCAAATACTAAGTTATCCACGTGTGGTTGAATTGACAACTCAACTGCTAATACTCAAGAACATTCTTTGGATCCCCTTGTGTCAAATCAATAAATTTGGGTTGAATACTTTACCCTCGAAAGCTGTTGCGATCCCCTACACTTGTGGGTTATCAAGACTAATTTCTGGCGCCGCTACCGGGGAGCATAGCTCTATTCTCTGAGTCACTTGGGATTTATATATGTTGATCACTATGAAGAACTTGAAAGACGACAGAACCAAGATTTTACCCTCAACTACGAGGGGAGGTAAGGAACTGCCATCTAGCTCTGCATTAGATTCTCCTTCTGTTATTAGTAAGCTTGCAACACCTAAACCTGCTACTGCTTTAAATTCTAGTATGTCGCATGTTATTGATGATGCCACTTCTGCTATGCATGATACTTATGATCAAACTACTTCTGTGCGTGATACTACTTTGCCATTAGGTGAATTTCTTGATGAACAACTTGCTAGAGCTAGGGAGAATGAAATTATTGAAGATGCTATTATTGATGATAGTGATCATGAAGGTTCTCCTAATGATTATGAATTGCCTGTTGTTCCTGAGGGTTATGTTATGGAAGAGGAAGCTGCTAGAGCTATCTTTGCCTGTAGAGATAGATATGATCTTAAGAAATTATTAGCTAAATGGAAGCAGCAGTCTCTTAATGCTAGAATGAAACCTGACCCTGCTTTTTCTACTTCTCCTATTTGTGTTACTGATAAGGATTATGAATTCTCTGTTGATCCTAAAATTATTACTTTGGTTGAATCTGATCCTTTTTATGGCCTTGAATCTGAAACTATTGTGGCACATCTTACCAAGTTGAATGATATAGCTACCATGTTTACTCATGATGATAAATCTCGCTATTATTATATCCTTAAGATATTTCCGTTCTCATTAAAGGGTGATGCTAAGACTTGGTATAATTCTCTTGCTCCTGGTTGTGTGCGTAGTCCCCAGGATATGATTTATTACTTCTCTGCTAAATATTTCCCTGCTCATAAGAAACTAGCTGCCTTGCGGGAAATATATAATTTTGTGCAAATCGAAGAAGAGAGTCTCACACAAGCTTGGGGGAGGCTTCTCCTATTACTTAATGCTTTGCCTGATCATCCTCTTAAGAAAAATGAAATACTTGACATCTTTTATAATGGACTAACCGATGCTTCCAAGGACTACTTGTATAGTTGTGCTGGTTGTGTTTTCAGGGAAAGAACAGTCGATGAAGCTGAATTACTATTGAATAATATGTTGACTAATGGAAATAATTGGACTCTCCCTGAGCCAATTCCTGAGGCAATTCCTGAACCAATTGAGCCAACTCCTGAGCCTATTCCTAAACCCACTCCAAAGAAGAGAGGTGTTTTATTTATCAGTCCTGAAGATATGCAAGAGGCAATGAAATCAATGAAGGAAAAAGGTATTAAAGCTGAACATGTTAAGAATTTACCTCCTATTGAAGAAATACATGGTCTCAATATACCGCATGTTGAAGAACCACATTGTCTTGATATCCCGACATAGGTAGTAAAGGTAAATTCTCTCTATATATATGATAAAGTTGAAATTCCCTCTACTAAATTTCATAGCCCATGCTTAGATGAATTTGATGACTTTATGGCTAGGCAAGAAAATTTTAATGCTTATGTTGGAAGAGAACTAAAGAATAATGCTTTTGAAATAGGACGCTTGAGTGATTATATGGCTAGAGTTAAAGGTGAAATTAAACCCATTAGCAAATATGCTTATATGGTTTCTACTCAAGTTGAGCAAGTACTTAAAGCTCAAGATGATTTGCTTGATGAATTGAATAATAAACCTGACTTTGCTGTTAGAGTGGCTACTAGAACTGGTAGAATGACTCGGGAAACTTTGTATCCTAAAGGCCACCCTAAGAGAATCGAGCAAGATTCTCAGAAAAATAATTTAGAGGCACCTAGTTATTTTAAAAAGAAGAAAAAGAAAAACGATAGAACTTTGCATGCTTCTAGTGAACCTGTTGTAGACACACCTGAGAATCCCAATGATATTTCTATCTCTGATGCTGAAACACAATCAGGTGATGAACATGAACCTAGTGATAATGTTAATGATAATGTTCATGTTGATACTCAACCTAGCAAAAATAATGAAGTAGAGATTGAACCTGCTGTTGATCTTGATAACCCACAATCAAAGAATCAATGTTATGATAAGAAAGATTTTGTTGCTAGGAAGCACGGTAGAGAAAGAGAACCATGGGTTCAGAAACCCATGCCCTTTCCTCCTAAACCATCCAAGACAAAGGATGATGAGGATTTTGAGCGCTTTGCTGAAATGATTAGACCTATCTTCTTACATATGCATTTAACTGATATGCTTAAAGTAAACCCTTATGCTAAATATATGAAGGATATCATTACAATTAAAAGAAAGATACCGGAAGCTGAAATTTCTACCATGCTAGCTAATTACACTTTTAAGGGTGGAATACCAAAGAAACTCGGTGATCCGGGAGTACCAACTATACCTTGCTCCATTAAAAGAAATTACGTTAGAACTGCTTTATGTGATCTTGTAGCCGGTGTTACTGTTATGCCTCTCTCTTTATATCGTAGACTTGAATTGAATAAGTTGACACCTACTGAAATATCTTTGCAAACGGCTGACAAATCAACTGCTATACCTGTTGGTATTTGTGAGGATGTGCCTGTTGTGGTTGCAAATGTCACTATCTTAACTGACTTTGTTATTCTTGATATTCCCGAGGACGATAGTATGTCGATTATCCTTGGTAGACCCTTTTTGAATACTGCGGGGGCTGTTATTGATTGCAACAAAGGCAATGCCACTTTTCATGTTAATGGTGATGAGCATACGGTACACTTTCCGAGGAAACAATCTCAAGTTCATAGCATCAATTCTATTGGAAAAGTTCCAACTATCATTATTGGAGGTTTTGAATTTCCTCTCCCTACTGTCAAGAAAAAAATATGATATTCTTATTGTTGGGGATTTTCATATCCCCATTGAGGTAACTTAGTGTTATTCAAAATTTCTCCGATTCCGTGTTATTCGGAATGAGTTTGTTAACAAGACTTGATCAACCTTGTTAGTGAATTCATTTTGTTGATCATGAGATGCATGAAACTAGAAGGCACAACCTTCTGTACCCTCTTTTTACTTTTTGTTATTTAAAATAAATAAAGCAAAAATAGCAATATATGTCTGTTTTTTGATTTATCCGTGCAATAAAAAAATATCCCAAAAATAAAAGTGCTCCAAATGCCCTGCAAATTTAGTATGGTTTTTTATGGAATATTTGAGGATTTTAGGCACTGAAATCACTGCAGGAGGGGCAAGCACCAGGCCACGAGAGTGGAGGGCGCGCCCACCTTCCTTGGGCGCGCCCCCCTGTCTCATGGGCCCCTGGTGGCTCCCTCCACTTATGCCAGCACCCACATACTCCATCTTCTTCCCAAAAAAATCCCCATCCAGCTCAAGCACGAGTTCTAGCTCATTTTGCTGCGATTTTCGATCTCCTTGCTCAAAGCTCCATTCACAAAACTGCTTTGGGAGATTGTTGCTTGAAAATGTTAAAGAGACTTTTGAGGGGCTCTTCTAGCCAAGGCTCCCAGGAAAAACAAGCTAAAGAGAAGGAAAAGCCAAGTATAATCTTCCTCGCATAGCGGAAGTACAGCCGTGTGAATGGCCATGCAATAATTTCTTGAAAGAAGCTGGAATTCATGAAGATTTTTATTCTTTGATCGAGAATGTATGCCTCACCGATTTCCTCCACGATCAGTATCTCTTACTCACCAATACTTTCGTGCAAAACTTTTATTATTATCCTAAGAAGTCACCGCCTTCAGTTTTATTTCACCTATATGACGAATTCAGAGAAATGTCTTTACGTAATTTTTTGCGCAATATGTAAGATACCCTTTGAGGGAGAATTAGAGGAACCCCATCGTAAAGATGTGGATGGCTTTGTTAACACTATCACTGTAGAGGATCCAAAGAAGGGTTCCAATGCGAAAATCTCTAGCATATACTTTCCTGTTTTACGCTACTTTGCCATATTTGCTAGTAGATGCTTGATTGGTCGTCGAAATAGTGGAAACTTTAGTGTTCCTGATATTATCATTCTTCAACATGCCTTGTTAGGAGATAATAGTTTTAGTATAGGTGCCGTCATTGCTAAACGGCTAAGCCTGAATCGTACAAAAGGCCCCATATTTGGAGGTATCTATGCTTCAAGTCTTGCTAGACATTTTGAGATACCTATTAGGCACCATGAGAAAGAGGAGACAAAATTGCCTCCTTATATTTTAGATTACAAGAGTATGGTAGCACACATGTTTATTGTTGACAACAAAGATAAGATGCTCTTGTATAACCTTACATTTAATAAGAAACACAATGAGACTACTATTTTGCCTGTGCCTCTGTTGTTTGATTTGATTGCAAATAATTTTCTTGTTACACCGGAAGCGGTGTACGCTCATCGAGGCCAAGCATCCACTCCAGAGCCTGAGCCTGAGCCGAAACCTAAACTGGACCCTTATCGTGCATCATCTTACCAGTGGGACCCGGAGATGGCCAGCCAGTGGTATCCTGATTACACCTCCCAGTACGACCCCAGTTACAACTACGGATATCAGCCAGGTCCTTGTCATTAGACCAACTTAGGCCAAAAGCCTAAGCTTGGGGGAGTACGTATTTCTCACCGACTTTACATTCATGTTCACACACTATTCTAGTCGTCGGTGCTCATACTCTTTCATTGTATTATCCATGTTAGTTTAATCTTCTTTTTCTAGTTTTCTTCTTGTGTGTTTGTTAAACTTTAAGAAAAATCAAAAAAAAATAGTTCGTTTAATTTCTTTGCTTGTAGTAGAAATTAAAATGAAAACCCAAAAAGATTTCTCGTTCTTCTTCTTACTTGTTGGGAGCTTTCCCGTGTAAATAGTTTTATTTCCTTTTCTTTCCTTTGGGGGTCGAGAGTAGAAGACCATATTGAAAATGTTTAGTGGCTCTCATATGCATGATTGTTTATTAAACTTAGAGCCCATATTACATTGTCTTCTCTATTGAGTTGAATGCTGGCAGATTCCATCTTAGTCCAATGCACATGCACTATTATTATTATACACATCGTTCGGTTGTGCAAGTGAAAGGCAATAATGACAATATATGATGGGCTGATTGAGATTAGAAAAGCTGGTATGAACTCGACCTCTCTTGTTTTTGTAAATATGATGAGTTCATCGTTCCTGATTCAGTTTATTATGAAGTAAACATATTTGCAATGACATTTAGAGATTATATTTTCTTGTGCCATGCTTGATTAGCTATGAGTTATAATGGTTTACCTTGCATGCCAACATGCTATTAGAATGATTATGATGTGGTACGATGGGATGGTATCCTCCTTTGAATGAACTAAGTGACTCAACTTGGCACATGTAGTTGAAACAAATCAACATAGCCTTCATGATATTTACGTTCATGATAGATTATATCCTACTCATGCTTGCACTCGGTGTAAATCAATTTTAATGCATGTTTATGACTGTTGTCGCTCTCTCAGTTGGTCGCTTCCCAGTCTTTTGCTAGCCTTCACCTATACTAAGTGGGAATACTGCTTGTGCATCCAAACTCCTTAAACCCCAAAGTTGTTCCATATGAGTCCACCATACCTACCTATATGCGGTATTTACCTGACGTTCCAAGTAAACTTGTATGTGCCAAACTCCAAACCTTCAAATGAAATTCTGTTTTGTATGCTCGAGCAGCTCATGTTTCAACTAGGGCTTCCTATATCTTCCATGCTAGGTGGGTTATTCTCAAGAGGAGTGGACTCCGCTCCTCATTCACGAGAAAGGGCCGGTAACCGGGATGCCCAGTCCCATGATCCAAAAAGATCAAAGCAAATCAAAATAATTAAACAAAACTCCCCCAGGGTTGTTGTTAGTTGGAGGCACTCGTTGTTTCGAGCAAGCCATGGATTGATACTTGTTGGTGGTTGGGGGAGTATAAACCTTTACCATTCAGTTTGGGAACTGCCTATAATGCATGTAGTATGGAAGATGCAGCCATCTCATAGTTGTTGTGTCGACAACGAAAGTATGCCGCTCAAAATGTTATTCGATCTCTATTTGAAAATCGAGCTCTGGAACCTCTACAAATCGCTGCTTCCCTCTGTGAAGGGCCTATCTATTTACTTTTATGTTGAGTCATCACCCTTCTTATTAAAAAGCACCCGCTGGAGAGCACACTGTCATTTGCATTCATTATTATTGGTTTGTATTGGGTATGACTTGACTAGATCTCTTTTACCATGAATTACGATGTTTAGTCAGTCCTTGATCTTTAAGGGTGCTCTACATTTATGTTTTGCGGCCTCAAAAGGGCTAGAGAGATACCATTTTGTTATATCATGTTATGATTGTTTTGAGAAAGTGTTGTCATCCGAGTTTTATTATTATGAATCGCTAGCTGATTATGCTATTGATATGAGTAATTGTGAGACCTAAGTGTTATTGTGAGTATGGTTAGTTCATAATGTTTGCTGAAACCTGAATGCTGGCTTTGCATGTTTACAACAACAAGAGCAAACAGAGTTTGTAAAAGTTTTTATTTATCACTTTCAGTCTATCAACTGAATTGCTTGAGGACAAGCAAAGGTTTAAGCTTGGGGGAGTTGATACGTCTCCAACGTATCTACTTTTCCAAACACTTTTGCCCTTGTTTTGGACTCTAACTTGCATGATTTCAATGAAACTAACCCGGACTGACACTATTTTCAGCAGAACTGCCATGATGTTGTTTTATGTGTAGAAAACAAAAGTTCTCGGAATGTCCTGAAAATCCACAGAGGCACTTTTTGGAAAATATAAAAAATACTGGCGAAAGAATCAAGACCAGGGGACCCACACCATGTCCACGAGGGCGGGGGGGCGTGCCCACCCCCCTTGGCACGCCCCCCTGTCTTGTGGGCCCCTGAGGCTCCGCCGACCTCAACTCCAACTCCATATATTCCGTCTCGCGGAGAAAAAAATCAGGGAGAAAGTATCATCGCGTTTTACGATATGGAGCCACCGCCAAGCCCTAATCTCTCTCGGGAGGGCTGATCTGGAGTCCGCTCGGGGCTCCGGAGAGGGGGATTCATCACCGTTGTCATCATCAACCATCCTTCATCACCAATTTCATGATGCTCACTGCCGTGCATGAGTAATTCCATCGTAGGCTTGCTGGACGGTGATGGGTTGGCTGAGATTGATGTATCCACTATGTTCTGAGATTGATGTTGCTATGACTTTGCTATGCTTAATGCTTGTCACTAGGGCCCGAGTGCCATGATTTTAGATCTGAACCTATTATGTTTTCATGAATATATGTGTGTTCTTGATCCTATCTTGCAATCACCTATTATGTGTTATGATCCGACAACCTCGAAGTGACAATAATCGGGATACTTCTCGGTGATGACCATAGTTTGAGGAGTTCATGTATTCACTATGTGCTAATGCTTTGTTCCAGTTCTCTATTAAAAGGAGGCCTTAATATCCCTTAGTTTTCGCTAGGACCCCGCTGCCACGGGAGGGTAGGACAAAAGATGTCATGCAAGTTCTTTTCCATAAGCACGTATGACTATTTACGGAATACATGCCTACATTACATAGATGAATTGGAGCTAGTTCTGTATCACCCTATGTTATAGCTATTACACGAGGAATCGCATCCGACATAATTATCCATCACTGATCCATTGCCTACGAGCTTTTCACATCTTGTGTTTCGCTTATTTAGTTTTCCGTAGCTATTGTTACAATCACTACAAAACCCAAAAATATTACTTTTGCTACCGTTACCTTTATTATCATATTACTTTGCTACTAAATACTTTGCTGCAGATACTAAGTTATCCAGGTGTGGTTGAATTGACAACTCAACTGCTAATACTCAAGAATATTCTTTGGCTCCCCTTGTGTCGAATCAATAAATTTGGGTTGAATACTTTACCCTCGAAAGCTGTTGTGATTCCCTACACTTGTGGGTTATCACTAAACCCTAGATGTCTAGCTTGTATGATTATGATTGCCTCTACAGACTAAATCCTTTGGTTTATATAGACACCGGAGGGGCCTAGGGTTGTACAGAGTCGGTTTACAGAGAAAGAAAAAGATATATTATCCGAACGCCAAGCTTGCCATCTACACAAAGGAGAGTCCCGTCCGGACACAAGGGAGGGCCTTCTGTCTTGTATCTTCACGACCCATTAGTTCGGCCCATGTAACATAAACCGGCTCCCGAGGACACCACAATCCAGGACTCCCTCAGTAGCCCTTGAACCGGGCTTCAATGACGATGTATCCAACGCGCAGATTGTCTTCGGCATTGCAAGGCGGGTTCCTTCTCCGAATAGTACAAAATAGTTCTCCGCACATAAGAGTTGTATCCCGATCTATTTAATAATTACAACCCTAAGCTGTAAGGGCAAAAATAGTTAAAACAAATTACGTCACATCCACTGGCAACTTCTTTGGCGAGGCGTTATGTCTTGTCCTTGTTATTATTCTGAACCGTTTTATAGCCCCCGCTTCACGTTTCGAGGCACGGCCATTGGCACGTCCTGTTAAAGCAGAGATCGTGCCCCCTTATCACGGGATTCTCATCAATACGGGCTTGGGTAATCCAACCGTGTCATTCGCACGTCCCCTTGGGAATAGGTGAGGTTTAAGGCTGAGGAGGGGACTCTTGATATCCACTGCCTTTATAAGAAGATAAGGATCTGTCTTTTTACCCCATGTCATCTTCCTCCTCAGCCCATCTGCCCTCGAGCTCCAGTGCCCAAGTTTCAATCTATTCCATCGCCACCAAACACTCTAGCCATGTCCGGATCTGGAGCGCGGGGCAAGTGGATGGCTTCCTTTGTTACACAGGGGAACCTCAAGGAGCTCCGGGAAGCAGGGTACTTGGCCGCGGACATAGCACACCGGCTCCCTGCCAAGAAGCAGACCATTCCCACCCCAGAGCCTAATGAGAGGGTAGTGTTCATCCCCCATTTCCTTCGCGGACTACGGTTTCCCCTCCGTCCTTTTGTCTGCGGTCTCATGTTTTACTACGGGCTAGATTTCCATGATCTAGCCCCAAATTCCTTCCTCAATATTTCGGCGTTTATCATCGTGTGCGAGGCATTCCTCTGCCCCCCCCCCCCCACTTTGGCATATGGCTCAAGGTCTTCAATGTGAAGCCGAAGGTGGTTGATGGTCAACAAGCGGAGTGCGGTGGCGCCTTGGTGAGCAAGCTTCCCAATGTCACCTGGCCCAAGGGGACCTTCGTGGAGACCGTCAAGGGATGGCAGTATGAGTGGTTCTATGTCACAGAACCCCGTGACGCCACATGGGCCGCCGCTCCCGAGTTCAAGTCCGGGCATCCAATGCGGCTTACATCATGGCTCAACAAGGGCCTGGATTGGTGTTGTACGATGAGGTGACGATGCTGCAGAAGTGCGTCAAAGGTATGATAGACAAGAACACCAGTCTTCCCAATGTGATCCAGGTGATGCTTTTTCACCGAATTCTCCCCTGCCAACGCTGGACTCTATATATGTGGGAATTCGACCCGGCCAGTCCCCGGACCCTGCAGCGGTTCTTTGGCATGACCCATGAAGACATATGGAAGTTGCTTTTCAAGGCTCAAAAGTTATGGCCGAAAACGACCGAAGACCTCGGCCTTGACTGCGCCCATCCGGCCACTCCCGTAAGTTTTCTGATGACCTTAATTTGTAAATCCAAGGAGTATACTGAGCCTTCCATTCTTCCCACAGGGCTGGACAAAGAAGGCAGAGCGGATCCAATGTCCGGCTCCGCTACCCGAAGACGCAACCATTTGTCTGTTGACGAGGATGCTGGTTCCGGCGCCGTATCAGGCGCCGGAGAAGAAGGCCAAGAAGAAGGGCAAGGAGGCCAGAGGTGGCCTCCGCCGTAAAGGCGCTTCGGACATTGTGTCCAAAGACACTGAGACTCTCTCCTCTCAGGATGAAGATGAAGAGGAGGAAGGGAGCAATCCTCCCCTAAAGAGGGGGGGGGAGAAGAAAAGGGCGGATTTTGCGGATTTAGAGGCGGAGGCGTCCAAGAAGGGGAAACTCTCCCTTTCGGATGAGTCCGAATCGGACGCCGACGCCATCCGCGAGTGGCACCCTAGGCCGAAGCCCCCGACTGGATCTTAAGTATTCAAAGACCCCGTACATATATCCGGTTTTATGCCTTGTGGTTCAAACATATTGAATTGCGCGTTGCAGTCCGGCTCGCGATCTCCCCCCAATGATCATCGTGCTCTGGGAATTCGCTGGGGCCGAACATGATGGAGAGCGAGTCGCCTCCACAGGCCTCTCCGCCCACCGCTACGGACAACACCGAAGTGTTGTCCCGAAGAACCTCTCCAAGTCACGGGGACGTGCGGGAGGCCGTGAAGGTGGTGGCGGAGGGTAACACCTCTGTTGCCGAAAAGAGGGGGGAATCGCCCCCACAAAGACCGGCGACGGGGGCCATGCCCAATTCAGCCCTTGACCGAATATTATTCAAGAGATCCATATGGCTCAGGAATTGGGCGAGCAGCCTCCTTCGAAAGAAGGGGACGCGCAACCTCCACCGGCGACCTCTGTCAATCCAGAGGCGCCGGACACTCTGGTTGAAGCGCTTCAGAGCGCTTCCATTATGGAGGAACATCGTACCCTTCTCGGGTACGGTGGTTGAAAAGGTTCGGTCCGCTAAAAACGGATTGAACGAAGCCTATACCAGCCTTCTAACAGGCTTTGAGGTATGTGATGTAATATTTTTTTTGTCTATTTGTATATGTAAAAGGGATGCCTGTGTATAGATAGTAGCCCCTGAGTCTCTGTTCGGTGTTCGCGAAGAAGGCCGAATAGAGGATCGAACAATTCTTCGCAGGAGATAACATATATTTCTATTTGGATAAACATGCTTCGATGTTAGCGGCAACCTCCCACGCCGCCGAAGTTTCCAAATTAAAGCGGAAGTGGGAGGAAAAGTGAGGTATGCGATACCGAAACATATCTGAAATGATATGAGTTCTGATTTGTTATCTAAATGAGTTTTATGATTATGCTCATAGTTGACGCGTCTGAGGTCGAGACCCTCAAGAGCACACTGGCCGAAGCCAAGAAGGAAGCGGAGGAGGAATGAGCCGCCCGCCTAAAACATGAAGCGAGGTTGGATGAAGTCTAACAAGAGCTCAAGGATGCTATAAGAAAATGTGAGTCCATCGAGCGTAAGGTGTCGGATCGAGACTCCAAACTTGCTACGACACACCAAAGTCCGAAAGAGGCCCGAGTTGAAGCCCAAGGCGCCTGCCGGGAGATCCAAGAGGCAAAGCAGATCGCGGCGGGTAAGGCCTTGAATATGCAGAGCAAATTTGCAAGGAGGAAGTACATCTTACTAACCCACATTTGGAGTTCTCCAGTAGCATTTGCGGATCTACCCCGTAGTATTTCTGATGTTGCGGAGTTCTTCCAAGTCAAAGAGGGGAGCTCAACGGAGAAGTTGTTCTGGTCGCAGTACCTTGCGCCAGAACATCCAGTGCCCCTTCAGTTCAGCTGAAGCAGCTAACCGAACTGCATAGGGTGGCCGAATTGGCCATGAAGGATGTTATAGTCCGTCTTTGGCCGCCGAACCCATACCCAACAATTACTTCAGGCTTGTGAAGCGGCTAGTCAATGCCTGCCCTCGGATTGATGCTATAAAGTGGTCAGTTTGTATCGAAGGTGCCCGGATGACCTTCGCCCATGTCAAGGTGCAGTGGGCGAAGATGAATGCCACCAAGCTTGCAACCGATGGATCGCCAGCAGGCAAGGAGCACCGCATGCCGGAGTGGTATTTTGACGAAGTCCTGGAAGGATCCCGCATTGTAGAGGGCCAGTGTTCGAAAGACATCATTTTTGAATGAATGTATCTGTGCTGCCCAAACTTTGTATTATGAAAACAAGGCTTTTGTATAATATTTTCGCTTGTTTCCTCTCAAATTATTTCCCTCTTGTGCGACCGTTTACGGTATCTGACAGGTGGCCAGTCGTCGGCTTTAGCCCCCACGTAGGTAGTACGGTGGTGTTCAAAACAGCACATAAACACACTTGACCCAATGGCTTGGTCCTTGAAGGAGGTGTTAGTGCGTTGAACCAGGCAATCAGACTACGCGGCTTTATCGCTCTCACTTAGCCATAGGAGTTTGACAATAAGATTGTAGGTGTAGCCCTAGTATTGTTCGGTTATCCGAACTTGGGTGTCGTAGACGCCTGACCAGGTGAAGACCTGTCCATCGCGTAACACGGAAAAAATCGCAAGAGATTTATACTTAGTCACCGAATAGCTGACCAACTCTCGCCGCATCATGACAGTCAGTTTTCGGCTTTCTCTAATGTGGTGTTTATCCGGATGAACCAGAAACACAATCGAAGTAGTTCTCCCTTTACTACGTTAGCCGAACAAGCAGAACGTAAGGTAGTAACCATAGGAGCCAGGCAACCCAACTATTGACCAAAGACATGATTCGGAGCCGATGCATATAATGTTATATTCGGGACGCCGAGTGGTACTGTAAAAGTGTGTAGACTTATTTTATTTTTAAGAAATGTACGTGGCTGAATGGAGCCCCTAGCGATTTAAGTCGTGCCAAGGTGTACATAACAATCGGACGAAAAAAGAGGGAATACAGATTAGAAAATAACCCAGTACCGAATAGGTTGGGCGAGAAATTGTTTCCATTATAGTTTGATTGATACGTCAAAACGTATTTGTATAGATGATTCTATAAGCATCGAGGCTATTTTACATGTCGAGCACAAGGGAAAGCTGTGTACAGGTCCTAAAAAAGGAAGAGGTGATCTTTGAAGATCCTTTAGATACTCTGCCACACGTCTGCGCTACTTTTCGCCTTGGTGTATGATCCTTTGAGAGGATCAACAATCGGGTTTTCATAAGGGCCCTGGAAAGAGGGCCCTTGGCACCATCAAAAGGTGATGTGGGTTGTAAGGAACCTGAAAAAACGAAAATACGAAAAAAGGATATGAGGGTTCAGGTAGGGTCGAGCCGTATCGTGGACTTTATCTTTGATATGCCTCCATCTTTTCCCATGGTATTTTTAGTGCATAGTTATGTACGCGCGGTACATATGCAGCAATCCGGTTGGGGCTGAGAGGGAGGCCGAATTGCTAATCGAGCTCTTGACGAGCTGGACTGTCATTCTGTGGGGTAGTCCAGACTCGTTTGACAATGTCCGGGGGCTTGACGGACGATGTACGGTTTGGCTTGATAAGATCACCCTGTACTTCCGCTGCGCGGACCGTTGTGTGTTCCTCAGTGTGGAGGGAGCGCTCCATGTTTCCATTGACTGTTATAACACCACGTTGTCCTGCCATCTTAAGTTTTAGATAGGCATAGCACGGGACCGCATTGAAGCGGGCGAACGCGGTTCGTCTGAGCAGTGCATGATAGCCACTACGGAAAGGGACGATGTCGAAGATCAAGTCTTTGCTTCGGAAGTTTTTCGGCGAACCGAAGACGACTTCCAATGTGATTGAGCTTGTGCAGCGGGCCTCTACACTGGGTATTACTCCTTTGAAGGTAGTTTTTGGGGGCTTGGTTCTTGACGAGTCAATACCCATTTTGCGGACCGTGTCCTGATAGAGCAGGTTAAGACTACTACCGCCGTCCATGAGGACTCTCGTGAGGTGGAATCCATCGATAATTGGGTCGAGGACCAACGCGGCCGAATCTTAGTGACGGATACTGGTCGGATGGTCTCTGCAATCGAAAGTGATCGGATATGCTGACCATGGGTTGAATTTTGGGGCGACTGGCTCTATTGCATAGACGTCCCTTAACGCGCGCTTGCGCTTCCTGTTGGGTATGTGGTAATGTATATCATGTTCACCGTTTGACCTTGGGGGGAAATTTCTGTCCCCCTGTGTTTGGTGGGCGAGGCTCCTCGTCGTTGTCCTCGCTGGGCGACCCTTTCCCTTTATGCTCGGTGTTTAACTTACCGACATGTTTAAAGACCCAAAAACTTCTATTGGTATGGTTGGCAGGCTTGTCGGGGGTGTCATGAATCTGGCAAGGTTGATTGAGTATTCGGTCCAGGCTAGATGAACCGTCTTTGTTTCTTTTGAATGACTTCTTCCGCTGACCGGAATTGGAGCCACTGAATCCGACATTGACCGTCTTGTCTTCGGTATTGTCATTGTTGCTTTGACGCTTGTTTTTGTTGCGTCGGGGCCTGCCGTTGTCGTTTCTGGCTTCAGAAGTGCTAGGGGCGCTGGTACTGTTGCTGCTACGGGCTAGCCAGCTATCTTTGCCCATGCAAAAGCGGGTCATGAGTGCTGTTAGGGCTGCCATGGACTTCGGCTTATCTTACCCGAGGTGTCTGGCGAGCCATTCATCGCGGATGCTGTGTTTAAAAGCTGCTAAGGCTTCGGCGTTCGGACAGTCGACAATTTGGTTCTTTTTAATTAGGAACCTGGTCCAGAATTTTCTGGCTGACTCTCCAGGCTGCTAGACTATGTGACTGAGGTCATCGGCGTCTGGAGGCCGAATATAAGTGCCTTGGAAGTTGTCTCTAAAGGCATCTTCCAAGTCTTCCCAGCTTCCAATAGAGTTTTTTGGGAGGCTGTTTAACCAGTACCGAGCTGGTCCCTTAAGTTTTAGGGGGGGGGGGTATTTGATGGCGTGTAAATCGTCACCGCGAGCCATGTGAATGTGGAGAAGAAAGTCTTCAATCCATACTGCGGGATTTGTTGTGCCATCGTATGATTCAATGTTCACGGGTTTAAACCCTTCTAGGAACTGGTGCTCCATTACCTCATCGGTGAAGCATAGGGGTGTGTGGTGCCTCTGTATCGGGCAACGTCACGACGCAATTCGGATGTGGTCCGTATGCAGTTTCAGCCCGGATGAGGTTGTGCTTGTCGCGCCAGGCCTGATGGCCGTCTTCTCGTGCTGGCACACGCCCCCTTGATCCATAGATTGATCTGGTCTGACCGGCTCTATTGTCCAGGTCCTGTTGTAGGTCATAAGTGTATCCTGCAGCCGTTGTTTCTCTGCCTCTATGGCGGGTGGTGCGGGCTGGTGTTCGGCTTGAGTTGTCGCTCTGTCCCGGCCACGTGGTGGTCGGTCAGGTCCGTCGGCAGCGTTACACATTGGCGGTATAGGCCCAGGGCCTCATCATCGAATTGGGGTAGCAGCTTGTGCCTCGGGTAACTCTTAGTTGGGCATTCGAGTTTGTATTCCTCGGCTACCAGGACATTAGTCCATCTGTCATTAAGTAAGTCCTGATCAGCTTGCAGCTGTTGCTGCTTATTTTTCAGGCTTCTTGCAGTGGCTATTAGCAGGCGCTTAAAGCGCTCTTGTTCGAGGGGTTCCTCTGGCATGATGAAATCTTCGTTGCCGAGGCTCTCATCCTCTTCGGAGATCCGTAGGTAGTTGCTATCCTCCGAGCCCTCATTCCCGATAGGATCATCGGGGTTAACTTGCACATCCTCCTAATCGTCCTGTTCGGATGTTGGCTTGAGAGGGGCTTCTTGGTCTTCGGCGTTCTCCGGTGCCGGTATTGCTGTCTTTTTCGCGACGCGATTTCGAGCGGCGCCGCTGACGTCGACGCTTTGGTGGTGCCTCAGAAGGCTTGTCCTCGACTAGATTCTTTCCACCATCGTCGTCATCCTCTTTGGGTGTGTCCATCACGTACACGTCATATGTGGAAGTGGCCGTCCAATGTCCGGTGAACGGCGGGTCCTGGCTTTTCTCATCTCCGGCATCATCATCCATACCGTCGATATCTTCGGAAGCATAGTCCAGCATGTCGGTTAAGTCCTCGACAGTGGCTATGAAGTGGGTGGTCGGTGGGATGTAAAATTCCCTGCTCAGCCCCTAGTGTGGGCTGGGCGTAGTTCGACAATGATTCTACTGCAATGGCAAGAGATCGCATTAAGTCCAGGGCCTCGTTTAAGAGCGAGGTTTGGACGGGGGAGCGAGAGTCCGTGGAGTTGGGCGGGACAGAAGTTCCCTGGCTGAGGTCACATGACGCGGACCTCAAGAGTTCTGAACTAGTGTCCGGAGGCGAGTCCGGCTTCATGATGATAAAGGGAGGCTGGCGTGACTCTGGGCCTGCCGGTGACACGATCGCCTCCAGTTCTCCGATGTCAAGCTCTATAGCTGCAGAGAGTCCGGCGGGCTTTAAATTCCTGCCTTCGGACCTGATGATGTGCTCCGGATCTAAGGCCAGAGCGGTGGTTGGGGCCGCCGTAAGTGCATCTAGTGCCACCCCTAGTTGGTTTTGGAGTATTGACAACAAAGTTGGTTGAGGGACTAATGCGTTTGTGAGAATTGCAGGATAACGCAGGTAGTGTCCCTCATTGATTCGGTTTACCTACCGGAGATGACCCCTAAAAATGTATGAAGACATTGAAGACAATGGTGGTTTGAGAAGATATTCATATTGAAGACTATGACATGAGAAGACATTGCATGAAGACTTTGGAGTGCGAAGACTGTGTGTTTTTGCTGTTTCCTTTTCTTCTTTGTCGAGTCATAGGAACCACCGTACTGTTAAGTGGGGTCCAAGTGAACTAAGTCAGAGTGACTGAAGTGATGCTCAACCCAAATCCTATGTCTTCGAGCGAAGACAATGAGAGAAAATCTTATCCAGAGCTGGATGAGTCAGCTTTGCTTGTAGCCCAAGTAAAGTTGTCGCGTGTGTTTGAAATCTGACCATTGGAACACGTGTCAGTTCCTTAGTGACCCAGGTCATTTTGGACAAATCAGGTCGGGTTGCCTAGTGGCTATAAATAGCCCACCCCTACACCATAAATTGGTGGCTGCTCGAGTTTGTGCACGGCTTTTGTCATTTGAGAGCAACCCACCTCAAGCATTTGAGAGAGAGAAATCCTTGCGAGGACAAAGCCCAAACACCCAGAGTCAAGAGTGTTAGGCATCATCAAGTCTTTCGCCTATGTGACACAAGACTTATTACACTTGAGGATCTGTGAATCCTCCGGCCGGTTAGGCGTCGCGCTCGAGCATCCAAGAGTCATTGTGGATTGCCGTGAACGAAGTCTCAGAAGGTTTGGAAGTCTCCTTGAAGACTTATCGAGTGATTGGGCGAGGATCGGTGTCCTTAGCTCAAGGGGAATAAGGTGAAGACACGGTCTTCTGAGTTATATCTCAGCCTCCCTAACCAGACGTACAATGTGTCACAGCAACTGGAACTGGTCCAACAAATCCTATGTCTTCAACAAGCAACTGGTTCTATCTCTTCCAACCTTACTTAGTTTGTCTTCATGAAGTCATTGCTTGTCTGTGTATCTGTTTGAATTCATTGCTTGACTACTATTGTTGATTGGCTTCATACTATCTTCCAACTTGATCCTTACTACCTGACTGCTATTAGTCCTGTACTTTCACGTCATGACATGCTTGACTATGTCTTGTTCAGGCTAGTTTATCTTCCACTTCATATCAATTAGGTTGTTTCTGTTGTTTGTCTTCGAAACTTCCAAGATATGAAGACTTCCATAAAAATCGCCTATTCACCCCCCCCCCCCCCTCTCTCTAGTCGATACTAGCACTTTCAATTGGTATCAGAGCAAGGTACTCCCTTGTTCTGTGTGATTCGGTTTAACCACCTGGAGTTTCAGCTATGTCGACTGCAGGGATAATCAAAGTCTCCGCTGCTTGCCCCATGTTCGATGGAACTGAATATCCCTACTGGAAGAATAAGATGCGCATGCATCTTGAAGCCATTGATGTCGACCTCTAGTATGTCGTCAAGAATGGCGTTCCCAAACTCGTGAAGGTGTCACCCCATCGATGTCAAGAAGTTCATTCAATCGACTCTCTGCGAAGAACATCATCGTGGTCATCGACCAAAGGACGGTATGGCCGTGTGAGTGCTCCGAAACGCCGAAGTTAGTCTGGACTGGCTATCCAAGGTCAACGGCGTTTCAACCCGGCGAGATCAAAGAATCGGTGTTCTTCGAACCTCTTCAACCGCTTCAAGAGAAACGACAATGAGAATGTCCAGCTCACGCTTGATCGCCTCACCGATATCACAAATGAACTTCAAGCTCTTGGCGCAACTGAGATTACCAAGCATGAAATTATCAAGACACTGTTGAGATCACTTGACAGCTCTTTTGACATCCTTTCCCTCATGATACAAGAACGTCCTGACTTCAAGACACTCGATCCGTCTGATATACTTGAGAGGCTCAACACACATGAGTTCCATCAATTTGAGAAAAGAGATATCTATGGTCCAAGCTATGGCCGAACTCGCGCTTTGAAGGCAAAAGTTGTTTCCTCATCTGAAGAAGAATCGATTGCAGTTCAAGATCCCAAGACATTGGAAGGAACTTGCTATGCTTGTGAAGAAGTTCGAGAAATTCACAAAGAAGAAAGGCTTGAAAGTCTTCACGATCTAGCTCAAGGAATGATGAAGCTTCCACCATGATCACAAGAAGAGAACCCGCCACAAGTGCAAGAAACCTGGTCACTACATATCCGAGTGTCCCAGTGGGACAATTAGAAGAAGAAGAAGAAAAGCAAGGAATATGATTTCGATGACAAGAAGAAGAAGAAATCCTCAAAGTCTTCTAAGTCTTCTTCCAAGTCTTCATCATACAAGAAGAGCTCATCTCGCAAGGCTCGTGCTTTTGTTGGCAAGGAAATGGATTCAGAGGAGGAGTCTGCTTCGGAGGAGGCGGAGGTGGAGTCTGGAGAGGAGTCTGACACTGGCATTGCAAGACTGGCTCTAGCCACTGCTTATGTTGCCAAGTCCATCTTCAACACTGAAGACAATGACTTCCACACCAATGTTGAAGCTAATGACGAAGACGATCCTACTCCTACCTACTGCTTCATGGCACGTGGTGCCAAGGTAAAATCACGCGATGCCTACTTTCAAACTTCAAGTGAATATGACTCTGATTGTGAATCCAAACCCAGCTAAAATTGCAAAAGAACAACAAAAGGCTATAGAACATACTCGGAAACTGTTAGACAAAAGCGATGACCTGTTGGACGCTGAAATGACACGTTCACAGTCCTTAGTTGATGACATAAAAAATCTTCATGCTAAGTACCAAGAACTTGAAGGTCATCATGAATCGCTCTCAACAACTTATGAAAGGCTCTCCTATGATTATCTTCAAAGGAAACAAGAGCTTGAGAAATTGAGAGCGGCTCATGAAGATCTTCAAAAGGTGAATGAGTTACTTCGCGCCCAACAGATCAGTTCCGCTCAGGAAGGATTTGAACCACCATATCTAAAATGCATTGAGTGTGATAACGCTACATCTGTTGCTGAATGTTCCACGGCTGCTACTGTTTCATTGTCTTCACCTACTAATGTGGTCACTAACCCCTCTGCGGAGGATACCACTGTTGTTGCTGATGAAAATGCTATGTTGAAGACATTGCTTGAAACAGGGATGTACAAAAGCTTGATGGGACATCAGACTCTCTGCGATGTCCTCAAAAAGCAGATTTTGAACCGAAACCCTAGGAAAGAAGGTGTTGGGTTCGAAAGGAAAATATATGATGGTGAACTGTTTGTGTGCCAAATATATGTGGATGACATTATCTTCGGATGCACCAACCAGAAGTACAGTGATGAGTTTGGGTACATGATGCAAGAGCAATATCAAATGTCCATGATGGGTGAGCTGATGTTACGCCTTGGTCTTCAAATTAAATCAGAGGAATGGCATCTTCATATCTCAAGAGAAATACCTCAAAGACTATCTCAAGAAGTTTGGAATGGAAGGCGCAAAGGCTATATGACGCCTAATGCCGCCTAAGCACCATCTTGGTCCCGACGACAATGGTAAAGAGTTCGATCAAAAGGTATACCGCTCCATGATTGGTTCTTTGCTTTATTTATGTGCATCTAGGCCAGATATTATGCTTAGTGTTTGCATGTGTGCTCGGTACCAAGCGGCACCAAAGGAATCGCATCACTTAGCCGTGAAGCTTAATTATTCGATATTTGGCTTACACCCCAACACTCGGATTATGGTATCCCAAGGGCTCAAGATTCGATTTGGTTGGATTCTCGATGCTGATTATCTTTGGTGACAAGGTGGATCGCAAGTCTACATCCGCACATGCCATTTTCTTGGTCGATCACTTGTCCGTTGGTCTTCAAGAAGCGTAACTCGTATCACTCTCAATCGCTGAATCTGAATACATTGCTGCTGGATCCTGTTGTGCTCAGCTTCTATGGATGAAGCAAACTCTCAAGGATTATGGCATCAACTTGACACAAGTACCTCTCTTCTGCGACAATGAGAGTGCCATCGAGATAGCCAACAATCCAGTCCAACACTCGAAGACAAAGCACATTGAAATTCGTCATCACTTTCTCAGAGATCATGTTATGAAGAAAGATATCGATATCATTCACGTCAACACTGATGAGCAACTGGCAGATATCTTCACAAAGCCCTTGGATGAGAAACGGTTTTGCAAGTTACGGTGTGAGCTAAATATCTTGGAATCCTCTAATGTCCTGTGATCAAGCACACATCCTAACACTTATGCATGTTGATGACTCAGATGTGCAACACACAAAGTAATGTATATCTTCAATCAATGAAGATTTACACTCTGAGTGTGAATACATTAACATGGAATTTGACTTCAGAGCACCACGATAATTGTGCGCCGTGTCTGGGTCTAATACTTCCTATACGGTGGGTAACGCCACCACCAACTTTTCTTGTTTGAAGTGTTTCATTCAAGGCGTTATATTGCAATGACTTCGCATTTGGTTTGTCTTCAGTTTCAATTTGTCTTCATGACTTTTTGCACTATTATGATTTGATTGCTTTCTGATATATATATATATATACACACACACACACACACACACACACACTAGTGTTCTGTCCTCTACAGCATTCACTTATAGCTCTGTCTTCAAGATTGAATCTTTTGAACTAAGTGAATGTGATCGGATCCTAACATCTCTATGCTTTCTATCTCAAAATCTATCTATCCAAATCATATGCATTCTGTTGAAACTGTCGAATGTCTTCTCTGTGTCCTAGTCAGCAGAAGGCAAAGAGACAAACATTAAATCTGTTTTTAATGGCTTATCTTTACTGTTGAAATCCGGAGAAGCCGGAACAACTCTCCGACATGCCTGGCGGGCGTGTGAACGTGGGACAACCCTGGGTGTGTTGCATGCTTGCCACGTACCCCTCAGATATGAACCGGCAGGGGCACCAGCGTAATTGCGCTGTCTCTCTCACCTACTTATAAATACCTGTTCCCCTGCGGTAAAGAAATCCTTCTCCCACCTCTCCGCCTTCGTCAAAACCCTAGCGCCACCGCTAGCTCGAGACGACGTCGGCGATGAAGCGCTTAGCTGCCACGACTTCTCCGACACCGTCCTCACGCCGGCCGCGGACATCGTCCTCTCCGCCGTCGCCGTAGGTGTCCTCCGTCGCCAAGTTAGGGAACGGTGGGCTGAACTGCTCGGTCTCCAATTCTTCTCCATCTAGCAGTTCTTCGTATGGTAATGATATCTCTATTTTTACCACCTTTTTGATCTTCAAGATTCATCCTATTTACCGAAAGTAGTTTCTGTCTATCCAAAGCTAGATCTATTCCATCTGCATCTCATACTGCCTAGTCGATTCACTTAGATTTCTACTAGCTTGATTCCTCACTTGTACTTATTCACGGATTGGTACAAATTTGGAACCAACTCATCTATGTAAGTGAATGTCTTCGCAACATGAGGTCAGTGTCTTCAAACTGATTTATCTTCAAAATCTTCTGAGAATGCATATGACCTCTTCCCCTTCCCTCGCATGTCTAATGTGTCATGTACATGTCCGTGGAGACTCCTTGGTTCTCATAGTGCGCATTCGCTTGCGTAATACTTACAAAGATCATATAAATTCTCCTGAAGCCAGTTCCTGCCTGACAAGCAAACACAAATCTCTGAAGCCTTTGAACGTACTGAAGCCTTTCAGCTTGAAGTTCATGGCAATAGAGAAATCAGCAAGGAATGGTGGCAGACAGCGCAGAAGTGGCACATCTAGAGATCTACCTGATGACTTAGCAGAACTGTGAGAATTATCATCAGAGGAAGACGCGAACCCAATGGATTCGACGCTATTGGGCTGAGGAGTGGTTCAAGTACAGATTTGTGACAAAGGAATATGCAGAGAAGCATGCCATCAAGAGCCCATGGGGTGATATCCTCTATCGAGGGCTGCAACCCAAGAGCCGAGCTGAAGCCATTGAACAAGGCTTCTATCCATGCATGGTCCATGGGCCACAGCCAGCAAACGCAGATCCCACTTCACTTCTATGGTGTCGTGGAGATTCTCTCTTCAAGCGCAACTATCAGTTTGCTCTGGCTTCGGCCAAGGAGAACAAGAAGTCCTTGGGTTTGGACTTCAATCCAGGTCCCTTTGCTCCCCGTGCTGATGGCTCCCGTGAAGCTAATCCCAATGTCATTGGCCCCTATGCCAACCTTGACGGCCTCATCACTTACATCATGGTCCAAGGTGCCAGAGTAGATCATTCTGACGATGGTGCTGACTCTGATGAAGCCCCTGCTCCTCCACCTCCAAAGCCGCAGAAGGAAAAGAAGTCAAAGGCTTCATCCTCAGCTGCAAAGCCCCCGCCAAAGACTTTGCGTATGCGGCCAGCCATCGCACCTCCCGAAGCCGCAGTAATCAAGATATGTCCCATGTCTCCAAGAGAACGGACAAGAAGAAGCAATTTGTTAGACCATCTGATCAGCGAGCTTTGACTCCTGCTGCAATTTTGCGTAAAGAACCCATTGATCTATCAAGTGATGAAGATCTTGCGGATGATGCCCTTGAGCAGCTGATTAAGAGCAAAGAAGAAGCAGAAATCTTCAATAACCTGCCTCTCTTTGATGTGGCCATCATTCACAATTTCATTGATGAGTGGTTCGACACCCCCAACGTCAGCTTTGAAGATTTACAGCTCCCAATTGGCTGAGAAGCGCAAATCCCTTGGCCGTCTAGGCATTGACCCCAGGATGGCTGCAAAGAGGAAGAAGAAGCACCCTGAACAGCCTGAGCCTTCAAGCCAAGAAGCCCCTTGCATTATCTTCCCGAGCAAAGCATGATCGCTCAAGCCAAAGGTCACCACAACCGCTTGAGTAATGTAAGAAGACAAAGGCTACCGAGGCCGACGCCAGAAAGAGAAAGCATCTTTGAAGCCTCGATGCCGCTCCCTCCAAGAAGAAGCGCAAGACCAAGAAAACTAGGGCTGCTTCCACAGAGCCCTTAGTCGTTGAACCCATTTCCGTTGTTCGCCCTGTGTCTGTTCATCAAGAAAGAAGGATGGTTGTCCATGAGCCTGCTATCACAGAGGCTCATGAGATCAAGATATTCCGAGAGTGAACCTAACGCTGTCAAGACATTGGTCAATATGACAATGTAAATGATGATGAAGTTCTTCCTCAGATCGAACATCAAGTGGTATCATTGCCTGTTCGTACGAACAGCGAAATCATCAGCATTCGTCGTCCATTGACGCCAATTGCACAGGATGCTTCGTGGGATGATCACCCACAACCACAACAAGACTCCCCCAGAACTCCCCAACAACAACAAGCTACACCCCCGGTGCAAGAAGAGGATGAAGACTTTCAGGCTCACCCAACTCCATCTCCCAACTTGAAGCCAGCTCTTCGCAGGCTTCACAGAGGACAAAGGCCTGAAGTCCCTCTGTCGAGCGTTCCTGAAGGAGAAGTGCAACGTTCACCTGTTGCACGGCAAGTATTGTCTGAACCAGCTCCAACAGTGAACATCTCCGTGTCTGACGCGCATGCTGCTGAAGACATTCCGGCTGCATCAGTCGAAGAAAAAAGAAGAAGAAGTTCGTGTACCAACTCCCCCTGCTATTGAAGAAGAAGAAGTTCGTGTCCCAACACCCCCAGCGATTGAAGAAGAAGTAGTTCATGATCTGAATGTTCCTGTGCCCGACCCTCCTGCTCGTCAAGAGGAGGTTGAAAATGTTGAGGCTGCCACCACCAATGCTAATGAAGCCAATGACGTGGTCATGGCTGACGCCAATGTGGAGCCTGCACCAACGAGTGTGCCTGAAGCAAGTGTGGGCACAGAACCTGAAACCAATGAGACCACTGTGCCTGAAGAAAATGTGGCCACTGCTGCACCTGCGTGCTATATGATCAAGGGCGCATTTTCCGTCATATGCACCTTGACACTGAAGCTATTGCTGGACTGCCGTGCTTGGAAGAAGCACTTGACTGCTTTCGCGATGCTGGTCTGCTCCATTTTGTGACAAACAAGGAACATTGGAATGAAGAGCTAGTGCTTCAATTCTATGCCACTCTGCACATTCGCGGCTACAACAGAGACATCAAGACATGGGTTCTCGAGTGGATGACTGACAATGTTCATCATGAAGCCAAAGCTATGGACATCATCGAGCCATCGGGCTAGCCACTCCGGAGAACTCTATGAGCCTAATCGTCACTACACCGCAATCTTTGTGGAGAGCATCTTTCATAAGCCAGAACCTAATATGAGCCAGATGTTGAGCATGATCAAGCCTTTGCCATCTGATGCTGAGTATCCCACACATTTCTTTGTTGAAGACATGGAGTATCTGCCGCGCACCATATATCATATCATCAGGCGAACTCTATGGCCAGTCAAGGGACACTCATCATCGGCCAAGCTTGAAGGAGCCACGAAGACATTAGTCTTCTATATTCCAATGGCATCAGCTTCAACACTCAGGAATTCTTCATCAGGCAACTTGCTGCTTCCGGTTCTGACCTGTTTGGTCTGAAGTTTTATGCTCCCTGGGTCATGCGCCTCATCAAGCGACACTCATCTCGTCAACTATCGCCCTCCGCCGCAATCACATCATATTTCGCCCGAGGTTGATATGTCGCTTGATGCAGATACTCGACCCGCCAAGACGCCACTTTGTCTTCGTAACATTGAGCACCAAAGCTTCACTCAGCCCATTGAAGGTGTTCATGCAGCAACAAGATTCTATCCATCGGGTGGTAACACCCGCCCCGCCTCACGTAACGCCAATGAAGCCACCGAAAGTACCATCGCCCAAAGGCCTCGTAAGCGTTCTCGTGTTCTTAATGACCGAGAGCTTCTCGTGGCTTTTCATCAGAAGCAAGATAAGCATCATTTCTAGCTCAAGCGCCAAATGCAAAGCCTCTTGGTGGATGTCAATCGCATTCGCAACCTTGCCACCAAGAATGCCTTTGTTGCTCATGAAACTTGCCGAAGATCATGGAAGAGTTTGACCGCCTTTCGGTCAAGCCGATCTTCAAGATGATGGCTTCAATGAAAGATTCCATTCGACTCCACTTCTCCAAGGATCGCTACCTGCGTCGAACTCCATCTCTTGAAGACTCTGAATATTCCTCTTCCGCGGCAACAGTTAATGCCAGAGTGATCGATGATGAAGATGAAACTACTTCACCACCTCCAACTACTACAGTGCGCATCGACACTGCACCAAGCTCGTCTGCACCGCCAACCAACGACGACAACCCTGCTGCTTCACCTACTCATGATGACGAGTAGATGCTCTATGTCTTCAAACCTTTTGGTCATTCTTGACAAAAGGGGAGAAGCGTATGAGTTGATAGTCTTCAAGCGGGTTCATATGGGCGGTTGCATTATATTTTCTGCGTGCTTACAACTCTCGCGTTTTGAAACATTTGGTTCTTTGAGTTGTAACACCTAAACTTGATGGTCGTCTGCTACTTACGCTACTTATTTGCTTTATGATGATAATTCGCATGTGCGATCATAACTTCCGCACTTAGATCATCCCGCAGACGTCCATTTTTCATTATGCATGTCATTCTTATTGCTATATCATCTCATGCATGATGAATTATCTTCATAAGTTGAAGCGGATCTCCACAAGTACAACTCTGCCATGTGCATTTGCATTCCAAAAGCAAATTACTTATATGCACATCTTGGGGAGCCCTTGCAACTTATGAAGACAAATTCTATCCTTACAATTTCACATACTTTATCCCCGTTGAAAACTTCAACCAGTTTGTCATCAATCACCAAAAAGGGGGAGATTGTAAGTGCATCTAGTGCCACCCCTAGTTGGTTTTGGAGTATTGACGACAAAGTTGGTTGAGGGACTAATGCGTTTGTGAGAATTGCAGGATAACGCGGGTAGTGTCCCTCATTGATTCGGTTTACCTACCGGAGATGACCCCTAAAAATGTATGAAGACATTGAAGACAATGGTGGTATGAGAAGATATTCATATTGAAGACTATGACATGAGAAGACATTGCATGAAGACTTTGGAGCGCGAAGACTATGTGTTTTCGCTGTTTCCTTTTCTTCTTTGTTGAGTCATAGGAACCACCGTACTGTTAAGTGGGGTCCAAGTGAACTAAGTCAGAGTGACTGAAATGATGCTCAACCCAAATCCTATGTCTTCGAGCGAAGACAATGAGAGCAAATCTTATCCAGAGATGGATGAGTCAGCTTTGCTTGTAGCCCAAGTAAAGTTGCCACGTGTGTTTGAAATCGACCATTGGAACACGTGTCGGTTCCTTAGTGATCCAGGTCATTTTGGACAAATCAGTCGGGTTGCCTAGTGGCTATAAATAGCCCACCCCTACACCATAAATTGGTGGCTGCTCGAGTTTGTGCACGGCTTTTGTCGCTTGAGAGCAACCCACCTCAAGCATTTGAGAGAGAGATCCTTGCGAGGACAAAGCCCAAACACCGAGCCAAAGAGTGTTAGGCATCATCAAGTCTTTACGTCTGTGTGACCAAGACTTATTACACTTGAGGACTGTGAATCCTCCACCGATTAGGCGTCGCGCTCGACATCCAAGAGTCATTGTGGATTGCCGTGAACGAAGTCTGTGAAGGTTTGGAAGTCTCCTTGAAGACTTACCAGAGTGATTGGGCGAGGACCTGGGTGTCCTTAGCTCAAGGGGAATAAGGTGAAGACACGGTCTTGAGTTAAATCTCAGCCTCCCTAACAGACGCATAGCTTGTCACAAAGAATCGAACTCGGTCCAACAAATCCTGTGTCTTCAACAAGCAACTAGTTCTATCTCTTCTAACCTTACTTAGTTTGTCTTCATGAAGTCATTGCTTGTGTGTGTATCTGTTTGACTTCATTGCTTGACTACTATTGTTGATTGGCTTCATACTATCTTCCAACTTGATCCTTACTACCTGACTGCTATTAGTCCTGTACTTTCACATCATGACATGCTTGACTATGGCTTGTTCAGGGTAGTTTATCTTCCGCTGCATATCAATTAGGTTGTTTCTGTTGTTTGTCTTCGAAACTTCCAAGATTTGAAGACTTTCATAAAAATCTCCTATTCACCCGCCCCCCTCTAGTCGATACTAGCACTTTCAGCCGCGAACCCTTGGAAGATCAAGTCTCCTCGGATATCAGTGACATAGTTTAGATTTCCGAAATTGATCTGATGACCAGGGGCATAGCTGTCGATCTGCTCCAGATGGCCAACCGAGTTGGTGCGCAGTGTGAAGCCGCCGAATACGAAAACTTGGCCGGGGAGAAAAGTCTCCCTCAAGGTGGTATTGTTGTGGATGATTGATGGAGCCCTCGAGCCTTCTAGCGACGGCACAGTGGAACTCTCAATGAAAGCACCAATGTCGGTGTCAAAACCGCCATATCTCGAGTAGGGGATCCCAAACTGTGCGTCTAAGGATCGAAGGTAACAGGAGGCAGGGGACACGATATTTACCCAGGTTCGGGCCCTCTTAATGGAGGTAATACCCTACTTCCTGCTTGATTGACTTTGATGAGTATAGAGGTTACAAGAGTTGATCTACCTCGAGATCGTAATGGCTAAACCCTAGATGTCTAGCATGTATGATTATGATTGCCTCTACACACTAAAACTTCCGGTTTATATAGACACCGGAGGGACCTAGGGTTGTACAGAGTCGGTTTACAGAGAAAGGAAGATATATTATCCGAATGCCAACCTTGCCATCCACGCAAAGGAGAGTCCCATCCGGACATGAGGGAGGGCCTTCTGTCTTGTATCTTCACGGCCTATTAGTCCGGCCCATGTAACATAAACCGGCTCCTCGAGGACCCCATAATCCAGGACTCCCTCAGTAGGTGTGGCTGGATTGGATGAGAGAGAAAGAGGGAAGGGAAATGGGGGCTAGGGTTTCATCAACGGGAGGAGGGGCTCCATGCAGGGCCGGCGAATGGACGCTGCGTGATCGAGCGCGCGTGCGCCATGCCATGGCCTCTGCCTCTCCATGGCGAGAGGTAGGAGAAACGTCGTGTGGGCTGGGCAGCCGCACTGTGGCTACCTAAGGCCCAACTACACTAGCACAGACGACGACCGGGGCGGTATTGCGACGCCCCTGTTCCGACGCGGGCGCGCGACGCTCCATTTCCGGCGTGGGCACATGATCCGCGACTGAGTCATACAGAGGAGCTAGCTAGCATGTTGCACGCACACGAGCGGTGGCCAGTGGCAGTTTGCTAGCCTAGCTAGCAGGCGCATGGCGGCCATCTAGAGCATGCGTGAGGGGCTAGCAGAGGGCGGGGGTGGGGTCGGGGCCGGCAGATGGACGCCGCGTGAACGAGCGCGCGTGCACCATGCCTTGGCCTCTGCCTCTCCATGGCGAGAGGTAGGAGAAAGGCCGGCTGGGCTGGGCAGCCGCACTGTGGCTACCTAAGGCCCAACTACACTAGCATAGACGACAACCGGGGCGGTATTGCGCCGCCCCTGTTCCGACACGGGCGCGCGATGCTCCGTTTCCGACGTGGGCACACGATCCGTAACTGCGTCGTACAGAGGAGCTAGCTAGCACCATGAACGCACACGAGCATTGGCCAGTGGCAGTTTGCTAGCCTAGCCAGCAGGCGCGCGGCGGCCATCCAGAGCACGCGTGAGGGGCTGGCGGAGGGCGGGGTGGGGTCGGGGCTGGCGGAGATGGGCAGCTCTAGCTCCTGTCCGGCTTCGGCCATGGACACGAGGCTGGCCAGCCAGCCTACACAGCATGGGGCACACGTGGTCCTCAGCCGCCTCTCACGCTGTCGTCAGCCACCTCGTCCGCCCACGCGAGGCACTGTTTCCTCTGCCGCAGTGTTGCTTCCTCAAATCGGTAGAGAGACGAGAGAGAAGAAGAAGGACTAGGTCGCTGCAGATGGGACCGTGTGGAAGGCATGTGATGTGGAACGGTGTACCGGGCGTGACCGATCGTGACCGGGCATTCTCATATTGCCCCCAGATTTGGTTATGATTTGAGGAATGCCAGTCAGTCCAGGCGTTTAGCAAGAAAATGAGGGGTCCGATTGAGTTGCTTTTTTGATCACGCAATGACCGGATGGACGTTTCGAACATTTAGGGAGAAAATAGAGGTATGGCTCTTGCAGGACGTAGCGAGGTCGTCAAGTGGGAACGAGTAAACAACAAGGAAAGAAACACTCAAAAATTAACCGCGCGCGTGCTACAGTGTGGGTGGTGTGGGTTTACCGCCTGCAAGGGTCCAGCCAGATGGACGACGGACTCCACTGCTGCAGTGCTCCGTGTGTCCCCGCCTGCGCCTGCGCCTTCGACGCGGCATGCAAAGCCTGCGGACTTGTCCGGACAAGGCCGGCCGGGCCCGTCCCTTCCTGAACAGTCCAAGCGCAAAGTTCAAAGGAGTTGTGTAGCTAGCGCAGGCATGGGGGGCGACGTCGTCTGCCGGGCAGGCCATGGAAGCAAGCAACGCCAACTCCGCGGTGCGCCCACCTGTGCATGGCCATGCAGGGCCTGGGCCCATCCCCAGGCCAGCCACATGCATACGGTTCCACGCTTCACCTCGCCCGCCTGGGCTGCGCGCATTGCCACCGCGCCATCGCTTCCATCACCTAACGGCTAACAGATCGCTGTATACATGTGCACCTCGGCGTTTCTAGCTCCCGGTGACACCACTCGGTTCTGCACTATCTAGTTTTTTCCTTTGAGAAATTTCTGCACTAGCGCTGATGTTGGTGGGCTCCAACTCCATGGGTCGATCTGGGTTCTGTCTATGCTGGACACGGTCGGGTCATCTGTTTAGCCGGCCGGGCCATTGCCAAGTTGATGCTGGCTGCATCGGGCGCCTGGAACTAGATGGGCAGCGGAGCCCCCCCTCCGGACTGGCCCCGTCCTTTCGCTCGATCTACCGAGCCGTCGTTTTCCAATTCGGAAAGCGACCAATACGTTCAGCGCGGGTGACTTCCGAAACTCATCCTCTCGCGGGCGGACTGCTCGCCTGCTCGGAGCCTTCTTTTCGCTTTTCGTCTTTCCGCGCAAAGCGTGACGAGGGGGCGCCATCATATCGTTCCATCGTGCGCACACACATATGCATGCTTGCCTTGTGCATTTTTGCATTCATGCCAAGATTATATATGTAGGCTCGTGTGGATCATGATGGGCCGAGGCCATCTCTGGCCGATCTCCTAAATTTTAGACGAGTAAATGACCAACTAAACTTTAGGGGAGTACATTTGCTTCTCTAAAGAAATGACGTTTCTACCCGAACCCCTAAATTTAGTAGAGTAAAAAAAACTGGGACGCATATGAACTTAATTTCGGATTTTCGGTGCTAAGTTAGGTTCAAACTAGTATATAAAACATAATCAAGCGACATTTGGTGCAAATTTTAAATATTTTACATAGAACTTAAAACAAATTCAAAATTTTAGCCACAAATTTAAACCTAGTCTGTTTCTTCCTCGATCGCCTTTCACTCTGCCCTGCTCAAACCGAGGACCATTGGGCTCGGGCCGTAGTTGTCGTCGTCATCGTCGCCGCCTTCATCGCTTGACAGATTGGTGACTTCGGTCTTGTCCACCGCATACTCTGTGTATAGGCGGCGCTCCGCCTCGACGCACTCTGGGTAGCGTCGGCGGAGCTCCACTATGTAGGCCTCGCTGGCTTGCTCCACCGCGAGATGCTCACGGGCTTCTTGGTCCTCCCGCCTCCTCTCGCCTCTCGCGTGGGGTGGCCACCCGGAGGTCCACCGGCGGCTCCGGTGGCGGCAACTATCTGTCGGGGAAGTTACGGTGGTCGGCGGTGCCGTACAAGTGCACCGACTTGATGTCATATGCACACGCCACCGCCTCCACCGAGTGAAAGGAGCCTAACCAGTGGGTCCTGCCGGTGTCTCGGTCTTAGATTCCGGTGACCCATGTTCCCCATCGGCTCTGCTACACGTCATGGTATCTCGGCACAGGGACGGCGACAGGAGGGCGTCGGGGAAGAACAGTGGGCCGCCGACGTGCGGGAGGATGAGATGTGGGAGGAGGACACTCCGCCACGGCGTGGAGGGGCGTTGGGGGGGATTTACTTGGTGCTTAGTAGTATTTTTACTCCTCAGCCGCCACTCGGAGTAAATATTTTACTCCTCCAACCGGTTTAGAGGATCGGCTAGGTCCATTTTAAAGAAGTAAACCAAATTTTTTACTCCTCTAACCGGTTTTAGGATATCGGCTAGAGATGCCCCGAGGATGATATAAATCTTACAACAATGGTATCTAAAATGTGTTGGAAATATGCCCTAGAGGCAATAGTAAATTAGTTATGATTACTATATTTCCTTGTTCATGATAATCGTTTATTATCCATGCTATAATTGTATTGATAGGAAACTCAGATACATGTGTGGATACATAGACAACACTATGTCCCTAGTAAGCCTCTAGTTGAGTAGCTCGTTGATCAATAGATGGTTACGGTTTCCTGACCATGAACATTGGATGTCGTTGATAACGGGATCACATTATTAGGAGAATGATGTGATAGACAAGACCCAATCCTAAGCCTAGCACAAAGATCGTGTAGTTCGTATGCTAAAGCTTTTCTAATGTCAAGTATCATTTCCTTAGACCATGAGATTGCGCAACTCCCGGATGCCGTAGGAATGCTTTGGGTGTACCAAACGTCACAACATAACTGGGTAGCTATAAAGGTACACTACGGGTATCTCCAAAAGTGTCATTGGGTTGGTACGAATCGAGATGGGATTTGTCACTCCGTGTGACGGAGAGGTATCTCTGGGCCCACTCGATAGGACATCATCATAATGTGCACAATGTGACCAAGGGGTTGATCACGGGAATATGTGTTACGAAACGAGTAAAGAGACTTGCCGGTAACGAGATTGAACAAGGTATCGGGATACCGACGACCGAATCTCGGGCAAGTACTATACCGCTAGACAAAGGGAATTGAATACGTGATTGATTGAATCCTCGACGTCGTGGTTTATCCGATGAGATCATCGTGGAACATGTGGGAGCCAACATGGGTATCCAGATCCCGCTGTTGGTTATTGGCCAGAGAGTTGTCTCGGTCATGTCTCCATGATTCCCGAACCTGTAGGGTCTACACACTTAAGGTTCGGTGACGCTAGAGTTGTTATGGGAAATAGTATGTGGTTACCGAAGGTTGTTCGGAGTCCTGGATGTGATCTCGGACGTCACGAGGAGTTCCGGAATGGTCGGCGGTGAAGATCGATATATTGGACGAAGGGTATTGGAGTCCGTATGTTCGGTGGTACGTGCTATGGGCAAGATGACCGAAAGGTGTTTGGGAGCCCCAAGTGTTGGAGGGCCTCATGGGCCAAAGGGAAGGGGCAAACCAGCCCACTAAGGGGTGGTGCGCCTCCCAGCCCCTCTCACGTAACCAGGAGAGGTGGGGCGCCTCCCTAGGGCAGCCCCTTCCCGGCTTGGGGGCAAGTTTCCTAGGGGGGGGCGCCCAAACCCATCTAGGGTTTCCCGTGGCCGCCGACCCTTCCCTAGAGAACCCTAGGGCGCCTCCTCCACCCCCCTTACCCCTATATATAGTGAGGGAGAGAGAGGGCAGCCGCACACCCTTCCCTTGGCGCAGCCCTCCCCCTCCTCCAACACCACCTCCTCCGTAGTGCTTGGCGAAGCCCTGCTGGAGAACCACGAGCTCCCCCACCACCAAGCCGTCGTGCTGTCGGAGTTCTCCCTCAACTTCTCCTCTTCCCTTGCTGGATCAAGAAGGAGGAGACGTCCCCGGGCTGTACGTGCATTGAACGCGGAGGCGTCGTCCGTTCGGCGCTAGATCGGATATTCCGCGATTTGAATCGCCGCGAGTACGACTCCATCATCCGCGTTCTTGAAACGCTTCCGGTTAGCGATCTTCAAGGGTATGAAGATGCTCATCCTCTCCCTCTCTTGTTGCTAGAATCTCCATAGATTGATCTTGATGACTCGTAGGAAAATTTTGAATTTCTGCTACGTTCCCCAACAGTGGTATCAGAGCTAGGTCTATGCATAGTTTCTATGCATGAGTAGAACACAAGTTGTTGTGGGCGTTGATTTTTGTTCAATATGCTTACCGTTACTAGTCCAATCTTGTTTCGACGGTATTGTGCGATGAAGCGGCCCGGACCGACCTTACACATACGCTTATGTGAGACAGGTTCCACCGACTGACATGCACTTGGTGCATAAGGTGGCTAGCGGGTGCCAGTCTCTCCCACTTTAGTCGAAACGGATTCGATGAAAAGGGTCCTTATGAAGGGTAAATAGCAATTGGCATATCACGTTTTGGTTTTGCGTAGGTAAGAAACGTTCTTGCTAGAAACCCATAGCAGCCACGTAAAATATGCAAACAACAATTAGAGGACGTCTAACTTGTTTTTGCAGGGTATGCTATGTGATGTGATATGGCCAAGAAGAATGTAATGAATGATATGTGATGTATGAGATTGATCATGTTCTTGTAATAGGAATCATGACTTGCATGTCGATGAGTATGACAACCGGCAGGAGCCATAGGAGTTGTCTTAATTTATTGTATGACCTGTGTGTCATTGATCAAACGCCATGTAATTACTTTACTTTATTGCTAACTGGTAGCCATAGTAGTAGAAGTAATAAGTTGGCGAGACAACTTCATGGAGACACGATGATGGAGATCATGATGATGGAGATCATGGTGTCATGCCGGTGACGATGATGATCATGGAGCCCCGAAGATGAAGATCAAAAGGAGCAAAATGATATTGGCCATATCATGTCACTATTTGATTGCATGTGATGTTTATCATGTTTATGCATCTTATTTGCTTAGAACGACGGTAGTAAATAAGATGATCCCTCATTAAAATTTCAAGAAAGTGTTCCCCCTAACTATGCACCGTTGCGAAAGTTCGTCGTTTCGAAGCACCATGTGATGATCGGGTGTGATAGATTCTAACGTTCACATACAACGGGTGTAAGCCAGATTTATACACGCCGAATCACTTAGGTTGACTTGACGAGCCTAGCATGTACGCACATGGCCTCGTAACACAAGAGACCGAAAGGTCGAGCATGAGTCGTATGGTGGATACGATCAACATGAAGATGTTCACTGATGATGACTAGTCCGTCTCACGTGATGATCGGACACGGCCTAGTTGACTCGGATCATGTAATCACTTAGATGACTAGAGGGATGTCTATCTGAGTGGGAGTTCATAAGATGAACTTAATTATCCTGAACATAGTCAAAAGATCTTTGCAAATTATGTCGTAAGCTCGCACTTTAGTTCTACTGTTTAGATATGTTCCTAGAGAAAATTTAGTTGAAAGTTGATAGTAGTGATTATGCGGACTAGGTCCATAAACTGAGGATTGTTCTCGTTGCTTCGTAGAAGGCTTATGTCCTTAATGCACCGCTCAGTGTGCTGAACCTCGAACGTCGTCTGTGGATGTTGCGAACATCTGACATACACATTTTGATAACTACGTGATAGTTCAGTTAAACGGTTTAGAGTTGAGGCGCCAAAGACGATTTTGAAATGTCACGGAACATATGAGATGTTTCGAGGGCTGAAATTGGGATTTCAGGTTCGTGCCCATGTCAAGAGGTATAAGACCTCCGATGAGTTTCTAAGCCTGCAAACAAAGGAAGAAAAGCTCAATCGTTGAGCTTGTGCTCAGATTGTCTGAGTACAACAATCACTTGAATCGAGTGGGAGTTGATCTTCCAGATGAGATAGTGATGTTTCTCCAAAGTCATTGCCACCAAGCTGCTAGAGCTTCGTGATGAACTATAACATATCAGGGATAGATATGATGATCCTTGAAATATTCGTGATGTTTGACACCGCGAAAGTAGAAATCAAGAAGGAGCATCAATTGTTGATGGTTAGTGAAACCACTAGTTTCAAGAAGGGCAAGGGCAAGAAGGGATACTTTATGAAACAGCAAATCAGCTGCTGCTCTAGTGAAGAAACCCAAGATTGAACCCAAACCCGAGACTAAGTGCTTCTGTAATAAGGGGAACAGTCACTGGAGCAGAATTACCCTAGATACTTGGTAGATGAGAAGGCTGGCAAGGTCGATAGAAGTATATTGGATATATATTATGTTAATGTGTACTTTACTAGTACTCCTAGTAGCACCAGGGTATTAGATACCGGTTCGGTTGCTAAGTGTTAGTAACTCGAAATAAAAGCTACGGAATAAACGGAGACTAGCTAAAGGTGAGCTGAGGATATGTGTTGGAAGTGTTTCCAAGGTTGATGTGATCAAGCATCGCATGCTCCCTCTACCATCGAGATTGGTTTTAAACCTAAATAATTGTTATTTGGTGTTTGCGTTGAGCATAGACATGATTGGATTATGTCTATCACAATACGGTTATTCATTTAAGGAGAATAATGGTTACTCTATTTATTTGAATAATACCTTCAATGGTCTTGCACCTAAAATGAATGGTTTATTGAATCTCGATCGTAGTGATACACATGTTCATGCCAAAAATATAAGATAGTAATGATAGTACTACCTACTTGTGGCACTGCCATGTAAGTCATATTGGTATAAAACGCATGAAGAAGCTCCATGTTGATGGATCTTTGGACTCACTCGTTTTTGAAAAGTTTGAGACATGCGAACCATGTCTGTTGGTGTATATGCATGAAGAGACTCCATGCAAATGGACCGTTTGGACTCACTTGAGACATGCAAATCATACCACATGGGCAAGATGACTGAAAGCCTCGTTTTCAGTAAAATGGAACAAGAAGGCAACTTGTTGGAAGTAATACATTTTGATGTGTGCAGTCCAATGAGTGCTGAGGCACGCAGTGGATATCGTTATGTTCTTACTTCACGAATGATTTGAGTAGATACTGAGTATATTTACTTGATGAAACACAAGTCTGAATTATTGAGTGGTTCAAGTAATTTCAGAGTGAAGTTGAAGATCATCGTGACAAGAGGATAAAATGTCTATGATATGATCATAGAGATGAGTATCTGAGTTACGAGCTTTGGCACGTAATTAAGACATTGTGGAAATTGTTTCACAATTAATACCGCTTGGAACACCATAGTGTGATGGTGTGTCCGAACATCATAGTTGCACCCTATTGGATATGGTGCGTACCGTGATGTCTCTTATCGAATTACCACTATCGTTCATGGGTTAGGCATTAGAGACAACCGCACTCACTTTAATAGGGCACCACGTAATTCCGTTGAGACGACACCGTTTGAACTATGGTTTGAAGAAACCTAAGTTGTCGTTTCTTAGAAGTTTGGGGCTGCGACGCTTATGTGAAAAAGTTTCAAGTTGATAAGCTCGAACCCAAAGAGGATAAAATGCATCTTCATAGGACACCCAAAACAGTTGGGTATACCTCCAGTCTCAGTTCTGGAAGCAAAAGGATTGTTTCTAGAATCAGGTCCTTTCTCGAGGAAAGGTTTCTCTCGAAAGAATTGAGTGGGAGCATGGTGGAGACTTGATGAGGTTATTGAACCGTCACTTCAACTAGTGTGTAGCAGGGCACAGGAAGTTGTTCATGTGGCGCCCACACCAATTGAAGTAGAAGCTTATGATAGTGATCATGAAGTTTCGGATCAAGTCACTACCGTACCTCGTAGGGTGACAAGGATGCGTACTACTTCAGAGTGGTACAGTAATCCTGTCTTGAAGGTCATGTTGCTAGACAACAATGAACCTACGAGCTATGGCGAAGCGATGGTGGGCCCATATTTCGACAAATGGTTAGAATCCATGAAATCCGAGATAGGATCCATGTATCAGAAGAAAGCATGAACTTTGGTGGACTTGCCCGATGATCGGCAAGCCATTGAGATAAATGGATCTTTAAGAAGAAGACGGACATGGACGGTAATGTCACCTTCTATGAAGCTCGACTTGTGGCGAAGAGTTCTTCACAAGTTCAAGGAGTTGACTACGATGAGATTTTCTCATCCGTAGCGATGCTTAAGTCCGTCGGAATCATGTTAGCATTACCTACATTTACGAAATCTGGTAGATGGATGTCAAAACAAGTTTCCTTACCAGTTTTCGTAAGGAAAGGTTGTATGTGATACAATCAGAAAGGTTTTGTCGATCCTAAGGATGCTAAAAGGTATGCTAGCTCCAGCAATCCTTCTAAGGAGTGGAGTAAGCATCTCGGAGTTGGAATATACGCTTTGATGAGATAATCAAAGTTTTTGGGTTTATACAAAGTGAGTGGGAGCACTACAACATTTCTGATAAGTATATGTTGTTGACATATTGTGGATCAGAAATGATGTAGAATTTATGGAAAGCATATAGGGTTATTTGAAAAGTGTTTTTCAATAGAAAACCTGGATTAATCTGCTTGAACATTGAGCATCAAGATCTATGAGGATAGATCAAATGAGCACGTACCTTGACATGATCTTGAAGGTGTTCAAGATGGATCAGTCAAGGAAGGAGTTCTTGGCTGAGTTGTAAGGTATGAAGTTAAGACTTAAAGCTCGACCACGGCAGAAGAAAGAGGAAGGACGAAGGTCGTCCCTTATGCTTTTGTCATAGGCTCTATACGGTATGCCATGCTGAGTACCACACCTGATGTGTGCCTTGCCACATGTCTGGCAAGAGGGTACAAAGGTGATCAAGGAGTGGATCACCGGACAGCGGTCAAAATTATCCTTGGAGTAATAAGGACATGTTTCTCGATTATGGAGGTGATAAAGAGTTCGGCGTAAAGGGTTACGTTGATGCAAGCTTTAACACCTATCCGAATGACTCTGAGTAGCAAACCGGATACGTATGGTGGAGCAACCATTTGAAATAGCTCCAAGTGAAGCGTGGAAGCAACATTTACAATATGACCCAGAGATTTGCGAAGTAAATACGGATCTGAATGTTGCAGACCCGTTGACTAAAACCTCTCTCACAAGCAAAACACGATCAAACCCCAGAACTCATTGAGTCTTAATCACATGATGATGTGAACTTGTTTAGTGACACTAGTAAACTCTTTGGATGTTGGTCACATGGCGATGTGACCTATGAGTGTTAATCACATGGCGATGTGAACTAGATTATTGACTCTAGTGCAAGTGGGAGACGGTTGGAAATATGCCCTAGAGGCAATAATAAATTAGTTATTATTACTATATTTCCTTCTTCATGATAATCATTTATTATCCATGCTATAATTGTATTGATAGGAAACTCAGATACATGTGTGGATACATAGACAACACTATGTCCCTAGTAAGCCTCTAGTTGACTAGCTCGTTGATCAATAGATGGTTACGGTTTCCTGACCATGGACATTGGATGTCGTTGATAACGGGATCACATCATTAGGAGAATGATGTGATGGACAAGACCCAATCCTAAGCCTAGCACAAAGATCGTGTAGTTCGTATGCTAAAGCTTTTCTAATGTCAAGTATCATTTCCTTATACCATGAGATTGTGCAACTCCCGGATGCCCTAGGAATGCTTTGGGTGTACCAAACGTCACAACGTAACTGGGTGGCTATAAAGGTACACTACGGGTATCTCCGAAAGTGTCTGTTGGATTGGCACAAATCGAGACTTGGATTTGTCACTCCGTGTGACGGAGAGGTATCTCCGGGCCCACTCGGTAGGACATCATCATAATGTGCACAATGTGACCAAGGGGTTGATCACGGGATGATGTGTTACGGAACGAGTAAAGAGACTTGCCGGTAACGAGATTGAACAAGGTATCGGGATACCGACGATCGAATCGCGGGCAAGTACTATACCTCTAGACAAAGGGAATTGAATACGGGATTGATTGAATTCTCGACGTCGTGGTTCATCCGATGAGATCATCGTGGAACATGTGGGAGCCAACATAGGTATCCAGATCCCGCTGTTGGTTATTGGCCAGAGAGTTGTCTCGGTCATGTTTGCATGATTCCCGAACCCGTAGGGTCTACACACTTAAGGTTCGGTGAAGCTAGAGTTGTTATGGGAAATAGTATGTGGTTACCGAAGGTTGTTCGGAGTCCCGGATGTGATCCCGGACGTCACGAGGAGTTCCGGAATGGTCCGGCGGTGAAGATCGATATATTGGACGAAGGGTATTGGAGTCCGGAAGTGTTCCGGGGGTACCAGGCTACGGCCAGCATGAGCGAAAGGTGTTTCGGGAGCCCCGGCAAGTGTTGGAGGGCCTCATGGGCCAAAGGGGAAGGGGCAAACCAGCCCACTAAGGGGTGGTGCGCCCCTCCCAGCCCCTCTCACGTAACCAAGAGAGGTGGGGGTGCCTCCCCTAGGGCAGCCCCCCTTCCCGGCTTGGGGGGCAAGTTTCCTAGGGGGTGGGGGCGCCCAAACCCATCTAGGGTTTCCCGTGGCCGCCGCCTCCCCTAGGGAACCCTAGGCGCCTCCTCCATCCCCTTACCCTCAGATATAGTGAGGGAGAGAGAGGAAGCCGACACCCTTCCCTTGGCGCAGCCCTCCCTCCTCCAACACCTCCTCCTCCTCCGGAGTGCTTGGCGAAGCCTGTTTGGAGAACCACGAGCTCCACCACCACCACACGCCGTCAGGTTGTCGGAGTTCTCCTCAACTTCTCCTCTCCCTTGCTGGATCAAGAAGGAGGAGACGCCCCGGCTGTACGTGTGTTGAACGCGAGGCGCCGTCCGTTCGGCACTAGATCGGATCTTCCGCGATTTGAATCGCCGCGAGTACGACTCCATCATCCGCGTTCTTGAAACGCTTCCGCTTAGCAATCTTCAAGGGTATGAAGATGCTCATCCTCTCCCTCTCTTGTTGCTACAATCTCCATAGATTGATCTTGGTGTTGCGTAGAAAATTTTAAATTTCTGCTACGTTCCCCAACAAAATGACGTACCTACTCCTTTCTCATTGTGTAGATACAAATTTCAGACCTTGGTCTTTCCATTTTCTAAGAGCGCATTTGCTCATATACTTGATTGGCTAAGTCATTTTTTTCAGAAAGGCTAAGACTATATTTGTTCAACAATTGCATTTATTTACTCATATATGGTTTATCACAAGTAAATACTTTTGAATACATACCTAATAGCATCACTTTATGTTTTTCTTTGGGCCACAATACTACCTCCTCTAGGATTGTGTCCACTATTATGAGCTCCACCTCCTCCAGGATTTTGCTAAATGGCACCCCTGGCATGCCTTTCAAGCACAGGCGCAGCCTACGACAGGGAACCCCCTGTCCCCAATGCTATTTACTCTCGTCATGGAGCTGCTCTGGAAGTTGTTCAATCTTGCGACGGATAGGGGTGTTTTATCTCAGCTTGGGCCCAAGTCCGCCAGACTACGTACTAGCACGTATGCTGATGATGCGGCTCCTTTTATTAACCAAGTCAAGGAGGAGGTGCGGGCGGTCAGAGCAATTTTGGATAGGTTTGGGGAGGCCTCTGGACTAATGATCAACACCCTGAAATGTGTTTCTTACCTAGTTAGATGCGAGGGTTTTGACATCCAAGACATCATTCAGAACTTTGGGGGGACAACGGGCTCTCTTCCATGTTGCTACCTTGGTCTCCCACTTAGCTACCACAAGCTCAGGAAAATTGAGGTCATCCCGCTCATTGAGGGTATGGTTGGCAAACTCAAGGGATGGAAAGGCAAACTGATGGCAAAACTTGGAAGGCTCACACTAATAAACTCCGTCCTTACATCCATGGCCACTTATTTCCTTACTAGTGTTGTTGTTGACAAATGGGCGATAAAGAAAATGGAGTAGATTCAGCGCAATTTCCTTTGGAATGGAGATGATGAGTGTAGTTGGGCCAAATGTCTGGTTAACTGGAAGCGGGTGTGCTCCCCCAAGGATCTGGATGGCCTCAGAATCAAAGATATTGCCTGTTTTGGTAGGGCTCTTCGGCTGCGTTGGGCTTGGCTTGAATGGAGTTCCACCCCTAGGCCTTGGCTGGGTAGCCCCATCCCTTGTGATCACACTGATAGGTTATTATTCTCGGCTTGCACTGAAATCTCTCTGGGGAATGGGCAGCATGCACATTTTGGGCAGGATCGTTGGTTGGGAGGCATAGCTCCAGTCAATTTTGCTCCTAGCTGGTTCACTTTGGCGCGAGGAAAAAATTCAACTGTGAAGGAGGCACTTCATCATGGCCGCTAGATGAAGGGCCTGGAGAGGATCGCTTCTCATGAGCTATTCGACCAATTTGTCAAGCTATGAGAGCTTATTCAAGACATTATGCTTTCTGATGTCCCTGATTCAATTCGGTTGAAGCTCTCTGCTGACGGCTGCTACTATGCTGCTTCCGCCTACAAGACTCAGTTCTTGGGCCGCATCACTGAACAACGGTTATGCAATGGTTGGAAGGGCAGGGCCGAGCCGAGACGAAGGTTAAGTTCCACCTCTGGTTATTTCTACCGAACAAAATATGGAGAGCTGATCGACTTGCGATGATAGGATGGCCACACTGAGAAGTGCACGTTCTGCAATCAGATCATCGAGTCGGCTTCCCATCTTACTTTGAACCGCCATTTTGCTCGGGAGGTATGGTTCTCCTTCTAGCAAAGTGATCCCAAGGCTATTGTTGTTGCTTCTACCTCGATGACTATCAAGGGCTCATGGAGGAGGGTCTGGAACCTGCACAGCAACCCAACTACACGCACACAGGTCACCTCGGTTGTTTACATTGCTTGGAATCTTTTTAAAGGGAGAAATAGGCGGACTTTTGAAGGAAAGAGATGCTCCCCCCGAGACTGTTGCTGCCATTGCTAGAGATGAAATAGCAATGTTCAAGGAGGCTACTATATATATTATCTTTTATTTTTTTCCTGAGTTTTTGTTTTTCTGAGTGGGTGATTTCTTGACGCTCTGTACAACAACAGGGACCTCAGTTCCTTTCTTTCGCTGTACTAATATGAAAAGGCCGAACTACTGCCACGCACCTTCAAAAAAAGAATAAATAGTGTGAATACCTCCTCAACGATAGAAACAGGGTGTGAACCTATAAATTTTTTCACTGAAAAAGGCCTTGGCCCCATTAAAACTAATGATGCTCAAAATGGCGGAACATATGTTGAAATCAGATACCCATAAAAAATATGTTGAAACCAGAATACAACTCAGCACCCCCCAACACACACACACACACACACACACACACACACACACACACACAAGAACATGCCAACTAAGGGCGTAATTGCTTTCTTGTAGCAGGGCTTGTTTGAGCAAATACAACATCTAAACTTTGTTTGGCTGTCCACATTGCATCAGGATGGCGTTTGGTTGGCAACACTTTGGGGTTATACCTGTAAAGATGCAATTAATGGGCGTTTGGTTGCTCCCGACCTGTTGTTGTAGTCATCCTTCTCATTAGTGGTGGTCTTACCATAAATTACACTACATTGCGGTATGAAATTTGGAATACTACTAAACCACATTGTGTCAGCCCACTTCAATCTTTTACTCTTTCAAGCTTCATTGTCATGTGCCTCCGCACCATGGCCATATTCAACATCATGGCGGTCGCATCATCCTCGTCCAGCACATACTCATCAAGACCCCAATCTAAGATCTAGTTATGAAGAATGCAATATGCATGAACAATTTTAGCTTGGGGTGGAAAAGGGTGAAATGCCTTGTGATCAAATATCTTAAATCTATTCTTCAAAGAACCAAATGGCCTCTCAGTCGTAATTCTAATGGTAGAGTGTTTGAGATTGAAATATTCGACAACAGGATAGTTCCTAGCACACAACCAGATTTTCTAAAGGGTAGAAGAACCAAAACCAATATGCATATCTAGCATCTCCTCGGTAGAACTTACCATCAGGGATATGGATCCCATCAGGTCCATCCATGCTGTTAGCAAGAATGTTAGTATAATGGGAGGATCCTTCCCAACTAGCTAACACATATGTGAACTTGAGATCAAAACCAACAGTAGGAAGCACAATTTGACTTGTGTAGTGCTTTCACTCGAGTATGTATAAACTCGCAATCTTAGTATCCAAGAACAGACAACAATCGTTCCACGACCATCATACACTACTCGCGAGGCGCCATGATGGTCACCGACCAGCCCTTGAGTTGTGGCCCTTGTTGTCGGTATGTCGCAATCCTCACCATCCAATGATGTCGGCCAAACCTCCAAGGCATATATCCTCACACAATCAACAATCTTCATGGATTGCACCTTCTAGAATAAGAATGGCAAGGCATCCACATACACCCACAATGACACCCCATCCCCACACTATTTGTCAAATCTAGTTTTTGACTAGAACATGACATTGACCTCATCTCTGTGGTCACAATATGTAAGGAGATGCTCATGGGAGGCAACGTACAATCGTGGTGGCCGCAACCCACCACTCTGCAGGGTTTCAAACTTCTAGTGGCGTGACGACAACTACAGAGCTCATCTATAGTGGTGCAACAAGAGCTTGGCTAGGGTTTTCCGGTTCCTGGAGTTGGGTGCAATGAGAGCAAGTACAAGAGGCATATGTGATCGTCTGTTGCACGAGCTTTTTCCTGGTAGTGGGGGGGGGGTGACGCGAAAAGTTTGACCGGGGGGGGGGGGGCAGGTGAAGCGAAAGGTTTGGGGGAATATGGATGGGTGGGTGGTGGTGAATTGACATCTGAGTCACTCTAGGAAAGTGATGTGTATTTTGTGGGATTTTCTACAAATTAACTAAATTCATGTCGAGTTTCGTTCTCTCTAATAAATTCTAATAGATTGGGACAAGATACTTTGTCTGCAATTAAAAGTGTCAAAAATTCGTAGGGCAAGAATGTATGGGAGCACGCGCGTGCCCAGCTATGCCAGCCGCCGGCTTGGCTCGTGATCCGCAAAGTAGTTGGACTCAGCACGAGGGCACAACAAGTTTTAAGTTTTATTTTCCAAAAATTATGATTTTTTCCATCGCTCGTACCAAGTTTAAGACTTCAAACTTAAAACTTATGATTTTGTCGGTCGAAGGTTCTGAAACTTTGATTTTCCTGATAGCTCGTGCTAGCTAAGTTTCGGAAATTGGAAACTTATTTTGTTTGAAATTCTTTAAAATATATTCAAAACGTATCTCGTTTGAAAATCCTCGTTACCAGAAACACGAATATGCAAATTAAACTTCATTTAAACTTTTTGTTTAAAATATATGAAAGGTTGAAAATTGAAAGCCAAAAGGAAAAGGGGATGCGTGCTACAAATCCGCTCCCCTCCAAGGGTAGGTATACATCTTACATTTCTTTATTTGTTATTTGACCTTCCATCTCAACTCAGATCATATGTGGAATAGTTAATATATAGTAGATAGCCGAAAAAAACCCACGAAGCATTTCCTCTTTGTCCTCCCACGAGCGACTCCCACGCTAGGGTTTCCCCACCTCCCATCGGCGCTGCCGTCGATCTGCCTCATCTCCTGTGGCCTTAGGGCCATTGAGGCGTAGTAGATCCCGACCCTTGCTAGTGTAAGGGCATCTCCAGCCGTGCCCCCAAGAAGGCCTCCTCAGGCGATTTTTTCGCGCCGGCGCCGAAAAAACGTCCCAGTCGCGCCCCCAGGACGCCGAAAATCGCCGGTTCGGGCCTTTTTTCCGCCCGACGGTCACAGTCGAACCGCGCGCTGGGAGCCGTTGGGGGCTCCGGCGCTAGTGAAAAGCGCGCCTGGCCCACACCGACAGGGGAAAAGTCAAGTTTTTCTTCCCCGACTCGCCTCGCACCCCCCGCGCCCTCGGCCACCGCTAGCTATATCCCGGCGACGGTCGCCGGCCTACTCCGCCTAGATAGCCATTCCCGCTGAAAATATAGCGCTTGCGCGCAGCAGCCTCCCCGCAGCACTAGGCGGTGCCGGCCGCCGTTTCCGGCCGCGGAGGCGCGGTTTAACGGCGGGTACACGCCCACGAGCGCAAGGTGTTCGGCGTTTTGACTGACTCGGCGATGGACTCCGATGAGGAGGAAGAGCTCGCCGCGCTGCTGGAGGAGGAAGCCGCGGCCGACGTCCAGGAAGAAGAGCATCTGATGGTGCTCGCCGCCCTCGCCCAGTTGCTGGCGAGCAGTGAAAAGCCGCGTCGAGGTGGCTCGGCGCCGGGGCCGGTGAAAGCAAAGAACCGGCATCATCTGCAAGGCTATCTGATGCTCTACTCCGACTACTTCGCCGATGCTCCACTTCATGGCGAGAGAACATTTCGGCGCCGTTATCGGATGAGCCGAAAGCTCTTCCTCAGGATTGTGAATTCCATCCGGGAGTTCGACAACTACTTCAAGTGCAAGATGGATTGCACTGGCGCTCTTGGATTCACCTCCATCCGAAGTGCACGACAGCGATGAGGATGGTTGCATATGGAGCTCCCAAGGATTCACTCGACGACTATGGGCGCATGGCCGAGTCCACCAGATAGAGTGTTTCTACAAATTTGCCGAGGCGGTGGTGGCGTGTTTGGGCGTAATACTTGAGAGCACCCAATGCGAAGACACCGCCGGATCCTAGCCTGAATGCAGCAAGAGGATTTCTGGGATGCTTGGAAGCATCGATCGCATGCATTGAAATGGAAGAACTGCCCATTTGGTTGGCGGGGATGTACAAAGGCGCCAAAGGCGGTTGCGAGTGGTGCTTGAGGCGGTAGCCACACAGACCTCTGGATTTGGCACTCCTTCTTTGGTATGCCAGAACTCACAATGACATCAAGTACTCTCTGTTTTTGCCAAGCTCGTTGAGGGCCATTCTCCTCCGTGAACTTCGAGATCAATGGGCACCAATACAACAAGGGTACTATCTAGCCGACGGCATCTATCCGAGATGGTCGACATTTGTGAAGACGATCTCAAACCTCGTGCTGTGGAGGCAAGAACGCTGGTTTGCGAAGGTTGTGGAGGCTTGCGGGAAGGATGTTGAGCGGGCATTTGGTGTGCTCCAATCTCGATTCGCTGTTGTTCGGTACCCGCCGACATGGTCGAAAGATCAAATGTGGGAGATCATGACTTGCTGTGTCATCTTGCACAACATGATCATCGAGAGCGAGCAAGAAGACCCAGTGTTTGACACTGAACCATACTACAGGCAGGGTCCTCTAGCCGAAGTTGATCACCAGCTACCGGCAACTTGGATTGCCTATCTTAGTATGCGTCAAGAGATCGAGACCCATAGGTGCATCATCAACTGCAGAAAGATCTGATTGAGCACCTATGGAGGCTCAAGGGGGACGCCGCGTGATGAAATACGAGTTTTTATTTGTTGAACTATATAATTTGTATTGAACTATTTGTTGTTGTACTATTTTGTTGAAGTATTTGATTTTTCTGTGATGAAATATGTGATAAGGAATAATTATGTTGATAAATGAACGCCGAGACAGTATGAAACCACGCCGAATATGGGCCTATTCTCGCCCATATGGGCCATTTATTCACCAAATTGGGCTGCAAAGTGGGCCAAATTCGCGCTGGGCGAAGCTGGGCGGCGATCGGCGAAAAACCGCCTCACCGCGAAAGTGTCTCGCCGGCTCACCCCCAGGGGCGATTTTTGTGCGTCCTGGGGGGGGCCAACGGCTGGAGATGCCCTAAGGGCTCCTGCTTTGTTTTTAGGTGTATTTTTTTAGTTTGTATAAGCTTTGCGTTCTGCTCAGAAAGACGAGGCGACAACGGCTCCCTGAAGATGAAAGAAGGTTCTCCCCGCCTAGCCCTGACTGTGAGTTTAGCGTCATCAAAGGGCGTGTGGAGCTGTGTCTCTGGGGTATCTTGCGTGATTCGTTTGGTGTTTCTGTTCCATAGATCCGGTTTTCATTCATCTGCGTTCGTGTTTCTATCGGCTGGATCATTTCGATCTACGGTCCTACTCATCGGTGACGGTTACTGTTTTTGTGTGCTGGTCCTTTGGGGCCTTAACACGATAAATTCCCGATTGTTTATTACAAAGTTTGCCCGATTGCGCTGGGGGGATGGCAGCGCCTTTGGCTTGCTCCGGTACTTGTAGTCGTTGCTAGGTGGTCTATGGACATGAATGTAATTTTTATTATTTCTTGTGTTCTTTGTATGTCATGATGTTTGATGAATAGATTGAATGTTTTCCTGGAAAAAAATTTCACAAACGAGAGTATTTTTTGCGAAGGTACATATAGTCCATCGCAGGCGATTTTTTTTTTTGCGGGTGACACGCAGGTGATAACCACTGCATAATCTGAATTGTTGATCGGGTGATCCTTTATTTGTGCATGACCGCTTGTTTTTGGTGCTTCTTAAGTAGTATCATTAAACTAATCTGCATGATCATTAAGTGGCGACAGTTACTTTTGTTTTTCATGTTCATGCATGGAGTGCATGGAAACAAAAGCCTGCAGTTGTACAGGCTTACAGATATGCATGCATGCGGATCGGTCTGCACTTCTACCCGCAATGGCTGGTGAAAGGAGCGCTGAAAAGGTGCATACGCAGCCCTGCGCTCAAGACTAGTTGTCGTTGACACGAACTGCGGTGCTCATTGTTTATCACTAGAAGCAAAAGGTGGCTATAAATAGGCCGACTCGGTATCAGAATATTAGTTTACAAAAGCATCTTATATTTTGATAGAGGTATTTCCAAAGAACATTTCGCTTCATACTTCATATCATGTGCATAACATTCACAAATACTATTTAAACTATCTTATATTTCTTTACGGAGTACATACATACTCAATTAAATTCCTTTCTAAAAGCAAAATATATCTATAAATAGGCTCAATCTGCCCTGTAAGGGATTCGGAGAGGATATGCAACCGACATTTTCTCGTAACTGAACTCGATTGGTCGTGTTCGGCGAGGCAAACAAGGCCAAAGTTGGCACAAATAATGACTTTTCCATTCACCAATATTTATATGAACAAATAGCAAGTGTGGTTTCTGTGTTGTGCTCTTTTCAACGGCATTATTGGTGAAACTATGCTGAACGGAAGTCCAAAAAAATGTAAATGTTGTTTTACAAGTTTTGATCGATAATACTGGAAGTCCCATAAATTTAAAACCAAATTCAATCCATGCACTGACAAATAAAACTAGATTGAAAAGTGCCAACTCTAAATAAAACTAAAAATAAATGTGAATTATACTATTTTTAACAACTATGATAAATACTTTGGCTTTTCATTTCTCAAAGGACTGATAGTATTTTATTTGACTTTTCTAATTAACATGGTATGTTGATGCATCCTGTGTCATTGTAGTTTGTGGACAAGTTTATTTCTTCACAAAGGAATGAGTATATAAATTCCCATTTGTACCCCAAAGATGGCACGCGTGACATACAACGATCTTTGTAAGGGTTTTCTCACAATTAATTGGATGCACCAAATTTAGAACGAATTACCATATAACATACTATGTTTACTAGTGTCTCATGACAGGAATAACTAACCAACCTATCCATTTATATATTGTCTACTCGCGTATATATACATGCACAAAATTGAACTATTCATCCTCTATTCTCGCTCTCCTCGCTCCTGTTACAGAGAGACGCACCCGGAGATTGGCTCCTCAAGAACAAAACTGTGTGAGCATGTCTTTAATATATGAAAGTGTTTTCTTCCTTTAAGTTGTTTGTAATGATAACTTATTGGATCGCAATGATGTCCTGCTCACTGTGGCACAGGAACATGAAGCACATGAAGAGCTCAAAAGATAGCTGCCGGATGGTACAGTTGCTACACAAGTTACACGCCACAAGAGACACGGCTCGCAGCTGGGGGGGCAGAGCACCTGCCATTGTGCAAAGGGATCCCATGCATGGCACCCATCAGGAAGAGACGAGTCGTCAGGGTCAGGGAAGTGGGACGCGCGTATATCGTCGCATGCACGCCCGCGCACAATCGCACAGGGGCACAGTGCCAAATGCCCTAGTCGGCATTATTAGCTTCTCAGTGAGACAGGCGCCACAGATGAAAGCATCTGGCCGCCATGCGGGCGGCCATGCATAAGCTCATCATTCTCGTGCTCTCGATCACATGCAACTAGCTAGTATGAGGTACCTATGGACTGCCAGCGCCAGACCGGGAGAACCTACATATATCATTTAGCATCCTCTTGCTCTTCGATCTTGCAATGCTAGTCCGGGATTCGTAAGGCATTTCCACTTGTTATACTGTTCTGCTTTTGTGTAGTAGTACTATATATACTACTCCTACTCCCTGTCACGGACATGCAGACAAAGGTCAACGAGAAGTAAATGTCAATTCATAAAGGTACGAGTTATTACCATATTCTTAAGTGCGATTTCTACAGCCCCATTAAAGAGCAGTCACAGATCATTGGCCAGTAAGCACAAGCATGCACTATATACTGATTACTACATGTGCAAGTTATATACTACAAGTACGTGCCTACCTATATGTTCAAAATCTTGTGTAGCAAAATACTATTTATATAAATTCACCAGACAAATCAAGGTGGTTACCCACAAAAAATAACGAATCAAGAGAATTATATAATGAGTCAAATTTATAAGTTCTTGACCGCACTGCACACACACTATGTTTCGAGGTAGTCATACTTTTCGACATATGCAGACAACATTAAGGCGATGGAAACTCATATTACAAATTTGTCATATATATTTCTTCTCTTTCAACTATTTTCCATCGATAAGCCACACATTGGACATCATGTTTACTAACGAAAACCAAATCTAGTACTACTTTCAAACTATATATCATGTGATATCAAGGATCTATTTTTATATGAATGCACATGAAAAAAATTCAGTAATTTTGCATGAAATGGCTCAGATTCTTGTTAGTTCCATCCTTCTATACTGGGTCTACAAATATAATAATTGCACCAACTACATACATCACTGCATGTACAGTTCATGTACAAATTGAATAGTTCAAGAGATCTGAACCATTCAGTATAGACCTTATGTTTATTAACTAGTAGTTAGAAGAACAATTCTGAACAAATTGCAAAATAATAATCATGTATACTTATTTACATGCCTGCATGATCCGACTCCAATCAGAAAGGTTGCATTTGAACTTAGTTTGAGTCATAGTTTACATTTCCAGATGCACATTAATTAAGCACATGCTATAAGTAAACATGTTCTTGTTATGCATAGATCATTAGGTAGTACGTAGTTACACCTTAATTATTCGTGGTTCAAATATGATATCCGTGGTTCATAGATACTTCAGTCTTCAACAAATTTCTAACACAAATAGGTGCATTATCATAAACTTATCAAACCGTAACACACACTGGTTAAGGATTCAATAGCACTAGAATTAGCTATAAATAGAAGTACACACATTTTACCCCAATACAACAAGATACGTAAGTTGTATTATGATTTGATGTAAAAACAACATAAAAATTATATTAGGTACCAACATACGTTTGGCACATGCCTCATTATATCTTAAGTACAGACAAGCTATATAGAAATTTCATCATTTCCTCAAATTTATATACGTAGATATGTTGGCATAATTAATTATTTAAGAATAAAAATAGACGAACCACCTATTCTTAGTCGCTACATACTTCGCTAAAACAAATGATTATACTAAACGAAAGAAATACCCCTTAGCTAGGCATCTCAACAGCTACATACGTGGACATCAAATATACCAAATGTTGCTGACATATTTACAATATATCTTGATGCACGCTATATATCCGGTTCAGTTCATCTTGGCCCACACCCCATGAAACACCCCACGGACAAGTACTTGGCTTTTTCACCGTGGGATCAGACTTATTAGCTTGGCGGCCTCTAGTATACATGAACTAGTATGTATGTTGTTCATTTTGTTGCCACAATAATACGGATATCCAAATAGCTTAATGATACCAAGTAGATATGGACAAACACATAGTACACGTGTTGTCATTTAATCTTTTCATAACAAAGCTACCAACCTTGTCTGGATGATTGGCTCAAGCTTGAAGGTAAGATCATCTTACCATAAGCCATGTATGGGCATCTTGAGAGAATGCTACGAAGCATAATGGCACCCGTACCAGAAAAAATAATAATATATGCATCAACTATGGTTACTTCAATTTGATGCTTTTTAATTAGTAGTAGTGCCTTTTTGTCCACAGAAAGTGGAGAACATATTGATTTATTGACTTCTGAAATACAAACGAGACGTACATATATTGCATGACAACTAATAGTAGGCTGTTGGAGATTAAGTTAATCTCAACCTACGTATACAACTTATTTGCATTCAAGACAACCAACAATATATCTTGTTTTATTCACTCATAAATAGCTACTCCCTCCGTTCCGAATTACTTGTCGCATGTATGGATGTATCTAGATGTATTTTAGTTCTAGATACATCCATTTCAGCGACGAGTAATTTGGAACGGAGGGAGTACCTAGCTAGCATGCATGCATCTCTATATGGAGGTATGCGCAAGCAAAACAAGAACTTTAGGGGTGGATTAAGTTTAAAGGAATATCCTTTTATCGATGTTCAGTGGCTCATGTATTTTTATGTTTTTCAATTATGTAAGTAAAGACATTTTATTGGAAGTGCTATTTCCTTTGGCATTAATAGTCTTCAAAAAATGCATGCCAATGCAATCTCTTGGAAATTTTTTTATCTTTTAGAATCATGTCAATCATATAACACTAGGATTCTTTAATATTTTTCCTGTACCTAGTCAAGCATACTGAATCGGCCTTTCCAGTTTCCAGTGTTCTGTTTGGTGTAGGATCAGTCTCAGTCTATGGGGATGCTCTCCTATCACTAAAAAAAGGCACTTTCCCTGAATGTCAGCTAACCTAGCCGTACCTTATGAGACAGCCATGAGTAGAGAAGCAACTACTCCAGCACACACACAACATATATATGTTTAAAATTCATGGTGCGGTTGTGCTGCATGGGCTAAGCATGGAAGAGAGATCGAACTAAAAATAAAACAAAGAGAACTAAGAAGCGGCAGAAACTTACATGTAGGAGATACTGTACTACTTATCCATTCTTTTGGTGGTGGTGCTAGCTAGTGGCGTGTTTCAAGCCAAGCCTCAGTCAAGCTCACAAGCATACCCTCTTTCCCTTTTCACCTTCACGCCTTACAATGAACCAAAGGTACGTACTTTAACTCTCGAGAGGTTGAGCAGAGCACCGATCCATCTATTCTGAGTTCCCCAACCCTCCCTGTGCAAAAGAGCTGCGTCCCCTCCTACACCTTGCTAGTTATGGCAGCAGGCCGGCCGGCCTAGTCGCCTTTGCTCCCATCACGCTCTGCGCACATCCGCACACCATGCATGCAGTCCTAGCTACCCACCGCAGTGAAAAAGAAAAGGTGCTCCGTGCTGCGATCGATGGAAGCAAAACAGCAGAAGCCACAGGAAGAAGAGGTTCGAAGATGAAGAGAGGGAGCTGCCGCTGCTGCCACTGCCAAGTGCCAACAATCGCACAGCTCCTCACTGTTGCTACTCCAACTGCAACAGTGAGGGGGGTTCGTACTACGTACCGAGGTCCCCCATAAATTCCAAGCGATCGTACAAAGAAGTTATGGCCAGTGCCCCCTCTTTACAGACTGCCACGACCATAAAGATCTCTTGGACTGTGTGCATGCATGGACTCCTCAAGGCCCAGACAATCCAAACTATACAAGATTTGGCCCACTCCATGGGCTTAATTCCGTGTTCCCTCCGGCTCTCACAAGGGGGCAAAAGAAAAAAAAAATGGCAGTACGACGACTACGTACGCCTGCTGTCTACTCTCTACAATGGCGATACAGGACTACTGTACGAACAAGTATGATACATGCAGCTACAGATGTGGCACACAGGAGAAACACAGTGCGGTACAGTGGTGGTAGAAAAAGGTAGCGGCAAAAAGGCGAAATAAAAGGAATGTGCAGACCTTCCTTCCGGCCGTAAATATGAGATCGATGATGAGCAGTAAAGAACGGAATGTGTTTTTAAGATCTCACCTGCGAAAATATAATGTCGATCGCTGTTCGGACTTGTCTCTTGCTGCTGCATGCGTGAGGGCTTAACGCGCCATCCAAGTACCGTCGACTTGTGCGGATATTTGATCTACCAGAATATCAGTTCAAAGTAATAGCATGATATAGGAAATTACTAGGACCCTCTTATCTGGCGACTGTTCGCTGGGAGGGTTTGGCATTTGCCAACGATTTGACCACAGTTTTAGTTAGTCGAGGAGTGACAGTTTCTTTAGAACAACCTATCATTTTCTGAAATGAAGGCTCAAAAGTGTCACATTGTTATGAAAAACTGTCACCCTCGATATGACTAAAACTGTCAGGAAAAATGTTTGAAATGCTATGCTCTCCCAGCGAACGGTCGCCAGTTAGCTTTTCTGAATTATTAATGTGTAGTGCTGGTTTGGCGGCATGCGTTTTCATGGATTCAATTCGTATCTCTCATACTCCCTCAGTCTCTTTTTATTCTGTATATAAGATTTGTTTAAAGCTAAACTACATATAAAGTGTTTTCCGCAAAAAAAACTCCATCAAGTTTGACCAAAGATCATATTAAAAATATCAACATTTACAATACTTTAGTTCTATATATGAAAATTAATCTGATGATGAATCTAATGATGTTGGTTTTGTATCATGAATGGTTGATATGTTCTCATACAAAATCGGTTAAACTTAACGAAGTTTGACTTCAGACAAATTTTATATACAGACTAAAAATAAAAAAGAAAGTATACTATATAAGACCGTGAACAAAATTTTGCACACGGACAAATGTTATCATATGTATGAAACGGGCATGAGATATTGCTGAACATGGGCAAGTGTTGAAGCACAAGAAAATGGAGAGGGAAAATAATGGTGGACAAGAGATGACACTGATTTGAGGGAAAAGCATTAATCAGCCTAAGCTTAATTTCTTTATGACTTCTCAAACCAACACAAAAATTTCAAGTGCCGAAAAGGGGGCAAATGTTAAATCCCTAGGTGCCGCTATCATCAAAAGGCTATAACTGAATCACATGAGAAGTGAGACGACGAGAAGAACTGAAAATCAAATGGTAGAAGAAAGAAAGAATCGCAGAACTTTCCTTTAGGTCACAGATCGAGATCCAAGCCCGAATGCGCCTCCCTCTTGGAAGACGACGACGACGACGGAGACGATGCCTCGGCACCGGCACCGTGCGAGGGGAACTCTAGCAGCCTCAGCGTATGGTCCCTTGGCCGCCATGCTGATGCGGGCATCTGCAATGGCAGTGCACTGCCATAATTGCTCGACTCGCCCCCGCCATCGCCGGGATGCTGCGGGTTGTCAAGGTTCACGCCGAACAAGCGCACGCGCTTCTTGGTTGCCGTCGTCGGGCTTTCGATTACCGGCACCGAGTCGAGCACCACTGGGGACCCGGCGGTTACACTTACGCCGGCGCCGCTGCCTTGTTGTTGCACCGTGAAGTGCAGCGGCGGCGGCGGGCGCGGCACGAGGAGTGGCGCTGGTGTGTGCGGAGGCATCCTGGCGGCCGAGCCGAAGAGGATGACCTGCCTCCCCATTGTGGGGTAACTGGGGTTCATGCCGCGGAAGTCGAAGCCCTGACGGAGACGGTGCTCGTAGAGCGTGGCTGGCGGCGAGGGCGGCATGAAGAACCCTCTGCCGCCGGCGCCGAGGCCCCACGGGCTGTAGTGCGACGTTAGCGGCATCGGAAGTGGGAGGCGGGGCAAGCGGAGCGGGTCTCTGGTGTCGGCTCGGCGCTTCCAGTCGATGAAGAGGCGGTGTCGCACGGCCTCGCCGGCGCCGCGGGAGAAGGAGACGGTGTCCCCAGCGTCGAGGCGCTTCTCCTTGACGAAGCGGCTCCACCCTTTGGTCATGACGTAGCTCTGGCTGCTGTTCCAGTAGGAATAGCGGAAGCGCCATGGCTTCCCGGCGCTGTCCTCGAAGTTGAGCAGGAGGCCCTTCTCGTTGGCCGCCGAGTCCAGCGGGAAGTACTTCTCGGCGTACTGCTTGGGGATGACCAGCCGGTTCAGCTTCCCCACGTCGCTCGGCGTCACCACCTTGTCGAACATGTGCTCCTTCTCCACCGCCTCCGCCACGCCGCCGCCGCCCCCGCTCCCCGACGCTCCGGCGTCATCCCCAGACCGAAAGGGAGGGCTACTTCCAGATGGCGATGCAGACGCGGACGCTGAGGCGGGTGTCGAGGCCGACGCAGAAGCAGAAGGTGCGGCGGCGCTGGTGGCGGCCGCGGCCGTCATGAAAGGGATCTCGCGCATCGACGCCTCTTCCTGCTCCTCCTCCACCTCCTCCTCTCCTTTAGAAAACCTACTGCTTGTCGCAGTAAACTCCATGTATGTATTGCTTGGATATTTCTTCCCGTGGATTATTGCGGCATCCCGATTCGCCAACTAGAGGAGAGGAGGATGACCAGATCTTGAGAAGAAGCGAGCAACTACAAAAGAGAGCTTCCTTAGCTGCTGCCCAGTGGTTCTTCGGATCGGAGCGAGAAAGCAACAATCCTGGATCCTTCTTCTTGTTGCCCCTTGCTGGCTTCTGCCGAGACCAGCAGCTTGGCCTGGTGCTCGAGAATAGACACTGCGGCTGCAGCAGAGCTGCGCTAGCTATAGGATATAGGTTGGGCACTACTAGCTAGAGAGGGGATCCACCTATGTATGCGTGTATGTGTTGTTTTTTCTCCTACGAAATTCTATATCAATCTTGAGCTGCGTTCGCACCGAGGGAGGGAGGCGAGCAGAGGGGAATTGGCTGGGCCGGCATGCATTGACGCGCGCGCACTGCACGCCTAGCTGCTAGCTAGCTTTGGGATGTGGCAGGGATGGATGGAATGAAGACGGGGATGGCCGGCAATATGGATCGATGGAGACGGCCAGCCGGGGAGGTTGGTGGGTGCTGGGTGGGCGCGCGCCCGCGTGGCCAATATTTGTGGCTGGCGCTGCTGCAGTTCGATCCTCCCGCAAGGGGGAGAGGAGACTGAGCTGCCCTAGCTACAGATTCCTTGAACTCGACTAGCTAGTGGAAGTGGCAGCCGCATATCGAAATGAAGTGAGTCATCTCGCCGTGTTTTTTCCCCTCTCGCCCCCCTTTCCCCTCTTCCGTACTATAGCTTCTTTCCAGGAGCTTCATCAACCTTGGTTTTTTCTCAAGCACTTTATTTTGTTTCTCTTTGTGAAAGAAGGTGTGTGGTTTTTTGCAGCGTTGCGAGCATAGAGATCGAGCTAGAGAAAGAGCTGGAAAAAGTGGGGTGTACTGTGCAACGGTGTGTGTAGTAGCTTTATAAAGGGCAGAGGGGATGGGGGCCCATGGATCGCGCTGGGTTGGGCTCATGTGAGCGCTCGTCCTTGTCACCACCATACGGGTATACGTATACATCAAATATCACTCACACGCCTGCCTACGGGCGTAGCTGCAGCTACTGTGCGTAGCTCTCGTGTAGGCAAGTTCCTAGGCTGGTCCTCCCGGTGCGTACCCGTCCATCCATCAAGGGGGATTTTCTGATAATAATTGCATGATGTGGAATGAGAAGACCTCGTCTGCTTGAAGGGTACTTGAACACCATGAACTTTTTGTGGCTTGTCATTGGCCAATGGGCGAGGAATTTGGATGGGTAGAAATGCGGTCGCATTATTGGATGTTTCTGTTCCAGCAATTGGGCATTTGGAGGAGGCTCTGAGGTCAATGTAGGTTTTGGATTCCCTTGATCTGGATGAGGAGGAAGCCGATGTTACCCATGACGGTCATCTTCTCTCCCATCTATCCAAACGAGAGTCCCCATCTTACAAATATGTTGACGACACTGATATTTTAGTGAAAAAACATGGTATGGACAAATTGCCACCAACATGAACTTAATCATTTGTTTGTTCAAACAATTGTCTATACTTAAGATAAGTTTTCACAAAAGCGATTAGTTAGGTTTTGGAAACACCAATAAGATTCCCATCCACTTCGAAAAACTTCAAAATAAAGAGTGGAAGATCATTGATGACCGTTTTGAGAAAATACTTGGTAATTCAGAGGACAAGCTTTTAACCTATGGGGCACTTCTTTTCCTAATCAACGCCACCCCGATTAGCTTGTGAGTGTACATGCTATCCCTTTTTTTTGAGGAATTCATGCTATCCTTCTTTCAAATACCGAGGGAGGTGAGGAAAAGTTGGGATGTTCTTTAGATAGTGATTCTTCTAGATGGTCTTGGGATATAAGACCTGAAAGACAAGAACAAGTGCCTGCTCAACAAATGATAGTTCAAGTCACTTTAGATTTTTTTTCGAAAAGGGGGTTCGCCCCAGCCTCTGCATCAGAACGATGCATACGGCCAAAGATGACCTACACTCAAAGATGACTTCAGGTACATGTAAGTTGCGTGACTTTATATTTGGTAAGTCGATTTTGTGGCCATTGAATGCTTCTTTGAGACTCGTGTTATTTTTTCTGGTTTGTTGTTTGCTTTGTTGGGCTGACCAGAATCGACTCACCCAAATTTTTGGTCAGTCGAGTTTTGCTGTTGGGCTCGCTTTGTGCGCCTGTTATGCTCCCGCCGCCCGTTAGTAGCTTAGCCCATCTCTCTTGTGGAGATGGACACACTCTCTCTCTCTCTCTCTCTCTCTCTCTCTCTCTCTCTCTCTCTCTCTCTCTCTCCCTCTCTCTCTCTCTCTCTCTCTCTCTCTCTCTCTCTCTCTCTCTCTCTCTCTCTCTCTCTCTCTTTATCCCAATTCTTCCCGAGTTAGGCACTCTCTCAGTCGCTTACCCTCCTCTCTCACTCTGCTTCTCTTTGGTCACCTCTCCTCCTCATGTGACTGGCTAGGGTTGGTGGATTTCTTGCTCTCCTCCCCCTTATTTATTCATAGACCCGAGTTAGTTGTGTGGATATTTGTCAGTTTATAAGTTCTTTTTTGCTGTTCTTGTGCTATATGAGCTAGGGTTTGTGGATTTATTTCTCTCCTTCCTCCCCCCTTATTTTTTTCATAGATCCGAGCTATTTCCTGTGGATATATGTCACTTGATGAGTTCTTTTTGCTGTTCTTGTGCAGGTTTTGTTCTTGGGGATGCTTGGGTCAGGGTTCTTGTGCTCATCCGTGAGTGAATCTACTGTTCAAGTATTTCATCTGCTCATACTCTAGTCTCGGATATGTTTTGTGGTGTATGAGTTTTACGATTAGGGTTATTCTTTAGTTATGGTTTTTTCTGTGTTCCCCTTTTTGATTTAGTAACATAGAACTAATAGCACTAAGTTGTCCACTATGTATGCCAAAACCGGTGTAAAGACAACTGTTGCTACATTTCGCGCCGGTGCCCTGCACTAGCGAGCCGATGCAATGGAAAGAAAAATCAAGGACCCGGACTCCGGAGCACCTAGTTTCTCCGATGCCCAGTTCCTTTGTGCCATAAAGGTTTAGTCCTTTACTGCTTGGCTACTCGGATGTGTGGAACAAAGTTGGCTGCACAAATTACTGAAGTGGTGCCAAATAATTTTCTAATGGCACCGCTGATGAGATGGCAACATTTTTAAATACTAGGTACAAACTGTGACACTGTCTTAGGATGCGTTTGGTTGAAGGTGTGGTATGAATGGGTTGGGACCGTGACACTGTTTCAATCACATCTAACAAATGTTTTGTAAAAACGAAAGTGGGGCTAACCTTCTCTGCACATGCCAGAAACTTCCTCCCATTATCCACAGATTCAAACGCAACTAGCTTCACGCATGGAGATTGATGGTGAGAACAAGCAGACATGTCTTCAGCCACCGTGCTTCATTCGTTGCAACTGATGGTCCTAGGGAGCTACTGTTGGGGAACGTTGCAGAAAATTAAATTTTTTCCTACGGTTTCACCAAGATCCATCTATGAGTTCATCTAAGCAACGAGTCATGGGAGAGAGATTGCATCTACATACCACTTGTAGATCGAGTGCGGAAGCGTTCAAGGGGATGGTGATGATGGAGTCGTACTCGCCGTGATTCAGATCACCGATGACCAAGTCTTTGAGCGGACAGACACCTCCGCATTCAACACACGTACGGGACGGGAGACGTCTCCTCCTTCTTGATCCAGCAAGGGGGAAGGAGAGGTTGATGATGATCCAGCAGCACGACGGTGTGGTGGTGGTTGCAGCAGAACTCCAGCAGGGCTTCGCCAAGCGACTACGGGAGGAGGACGAGGTGTAGCAGGGGAAGGGAGGCGCCAAAGCACAGGGTGCGGCTGCCATCACCCCTGCCCTCCTTTATATAGGCCCCCAGGGGGGGCGCCGGCCCTGGGAGATTCAATCTCCCAAGAGGGTGGCGGCCGGGGGGGGGGGAGGACTTGCCCCCCAAGGCATGTGGTGCGGGTTCCAACCCTAGGCACAGGGGGTGGGCCTAGGGGGGCGCACCAGCCCACTATGGGCTGGTTCCCCTCCCACTTCAGCCCATGGGGCCCTCCGGGATGGGTGGCCCCACCCGGTGGACCCCCGAGACCCTTCCGGTGGTCCCGGTACATTACCGGGTGACCCCGAAACTTTCTCGATGGCCGAAATACCACTTCCTATATATAATTCTTTACCTTCGGACCATTCCGAAACTCCTCGTGACGTCCGGGATCTCATCCGGGACTCCGAACAACATTCGGTATGCTGCATACGCATATTCATACAACCCTAGCGTCACCGAACCTTAAGTGTGTAGACCCTACGGGTTCGGGAGACACGCAGACATGACCGAGACGACTCTCGGGCAATAACCAACAGCGGGATCTGGATACCCATGTTGGCTCCCACATGCTCCTCGATGATTTCATCGGATGAACCACGATGTCGAGGATTAAACAACCCCATATACAATTCCCATTGTCAATCGGTACGTTACTTGCCCGAGACTCGATCGTCGGTATCCCAATACCTTTGTTCAGTCTCGTAATCGGCAAGTCACTTTACTCGTACCATAATGCATGATCCTGTGACCAACCACTTGGTCACTTTGAGCTCATTATGATGATGCATTACCGAGTGGGCCCAGAGATACCTCTCCGTCATACGGAGTGACAAATCCCATCTCGATCCGTGTCAACCCAATGACACTTTCGGAGATACCGTAGTGCACCTTTATAGTCACCCGCCACGTTCGACGCTTGATACACCCAAAGCACTCCTACGGTATCCGGAGTTAGACAATCTCATGGTCAAAGGAAGAGATACTTGACATTGGAAAAGCTCTAGCAAACGAACTACGATCTTGTGCTATGCTTAGGATTGGTCTGTCCATCACATCATTCTCCTAATGATGTGATCCGTTATCAACGACATCCAATGTCCATAGTCGGAAACCATGACTATCTGCTGATCACAACGAGCTAGTCAACTAGAGGCTCACTAGGGACATATTGTGGTCTATGTATTCACACGTGTATTACGATTTCCGGATAATACAGTTATAGCATGAATAAAAGAGAATTATCATGAACAAGGAAATATAATAATACTTTTATTATTGCCTCTAGGGCATATTTCCAACAGTCTCCCACTTGCACTAGAGTCAATAATCTAGTTACATTGTGATGAGTCGAACACCCATAGAGTTCTGGTGTTGATCATGTTTTGCTCGCGAGAGAGGTTTAGTCAACGGATCTGCGACATTCAGATTCGTATGTACTTTGCAAATATCTATGTCTCCATCTTGAACATTTTCACGGATGGAGTTGAAGCGACGCTTGATGTGCTCGGTCTTCTTGTGAAACCCAGGCTCCTTGGCAAGGGCAATAGCTCGGTGTTGTCACGAAGAGTTTGATCGGCCCCGACGCATTGGGTATGACTCCTAGGTCGGTGATGAACTCCTTCACCCAAATTGCTTCATGCGCTGCCTCCGAGGCTGCCATGTACTCCGCTTCACATGTAGATCCCGCCACGACGCTCTCGCTTGTAAACTGCACTACCATCGCTCCACCATTCAACATATACACGTATCCGGTTTGTGACTTAGAGTCATCAGATCGTGTCGAAGCTAGCGTCAACGTAACCCTTTACGACGAGCTCTTCGTCACCTCCATAAACGAGGAACATGTCCTTTGTCCTTTTCAGGTACTTAAGGATATTCTTGACCGCTGTCCAGTGTTCCTTGCCGGGATTACTTTGGTACCTTGCTACCAAACTTACGGCAAGGTTTACATCAGTCAGTACACAGCATGGCATACATAATAGATCCTATGGTGAAGCATAGGGATGACACTCATCTCTTCTTTATCTTTTGCCGTGGTCGGGGACTAAGCCGAGCTCAATCTCACACCTTGTAACATAGGCAAGAACCCCTTCTTGGACTGATCCATTTTGAACTTCTTCAAAATCTTATCAAGGTATGTGCTTTGTGAAAGACCTATGAGGCGTCTCGATCTATCTCTATAGATCTTGATGCCTAATATATAAGCAGCTTCTCCAAGGTCCTTCATTGAAAAACACTTATTCAAGTAGGCCTTAATGCTATCCAGAAGTTCTATATCATTTCCCATCAAGTGTATGTCATCTAAATACAGTATGAGAAATGCTACAGAGCTCCCACTCACTTTCTTGTAAACGCAGGCTTCTCCATAAGTCTGCATAAACCCAAACGCTTTGATCATCTCATCGAAGCGAATGTTCCAACTCCGAGATGCTTGTACCAGTCCATAAATGGATCGCTGGAGCTTGCATACTTTGTTAGCGTTCTTAGGATCGACAAAACCTTCCGGCTGTATCATATACAACTCTTCCTTAAGATGTCCGTTAAGGAATGCCATTTTGACGTCCATCTGCCATATCTCATAATCATAGTATGCGGCAATTGCTAACATGATTCGGACGGACTTCAATTTCGCTACGGGAGAGAATGTCTCGTCGTAGTCAATCCCTTGAACTTGTCGATAACCCTTAGCAACAAGTCGAGCTTTATAAATGGTAACATTTGTTGGAAATATGCCCTAGAGGCAATAATAAAAGTATTATTATATTTCAATGATCATGATAATTGTCTTTTGTTCATGCTATAACTGTGTTATCCGGAAATCGTAATACACGTGTGAACACTTAGACCCCAATATGTCCCTAGTGAGCCTCTAGTTGACTAGCCCGTTGTGATCAATAGATGGTCATGGTTTCCTGACTATGGACATTGGATGTCGTTGATAACGGGATCACATCATTAGGAGAATGATATGATGGACAAGACCCAATCATAAGCATAGCATAAAAGATCGTATAGTTCGTTTGCTAGAAGCTTTGCCAATGTCAAGTATCTATTCCTTCGACCATGAGATCGTGTAACTCCCGGTTACCGTAGGAGTGCCTTGGGTGTATCAAACGTCACAACGAATCGGGTGACTATAAAGGTGCATTACGGTATCTCCGAAAGTATCATTGGGTTGACATGGATCGAGCGGGATTTGTCACTCCGTATGACGGAGAGGTATCTCTGGGCCCACTCGGTAATGCATCATCGAATGAGCTCAATGTGACCAAGGTGTTGGTCGCAGGATCATGCATTACAGTGCGAGTAAAGTGACTTGCGTAACGAGACCGAACGAGGTATTGGGATACCGACGATCGAGTCTCGGGCAAGTAACGCATCGATTGACAAAGGGAATTGCATATGTGGTTTGATAGAATCCTCGACATCGTGGTTCAACCGATGAAATCATCGAGGAGCATGTGGGAGCCAACATGGGTATCCAGATCCCGCTGTTGGTTATTGCACGAGAGTCGTCTCGGTCATGTCTGCGTGTCTCCCGAACCCGTAGGGTCTACACACTTAAGGTTCGGTGACGCTAGGGTTAGTAGGAAGACTAGTATGTGAATACCGAATGTTGTTCGGAGTCCCGGATGAGATCCCGGACGTCACGAGGAGTTCGGAAGGGTCCGGAGGTAAAGAATAATATATAGGAAGTGGTGTTTCGCCATCGGGAAAGTTTTGGGGTTTCGGTAAAGTCACGGACCACGGAAGGGTCCTGGGTCCACCGGTGGGGCCACCCATCCCGGAGGGCCCCATGGGCCATAGGGAAAGGAACCAGCCCACGGGGCTGGTGCGCCTCTAGGCCCACCCCGCGCCTAGGGTTGAAACCCTAGGGGGGGGCGCCCACCGGCTTGGGGCACTCCACCCCTTGGCCGCCCCCTTGGAGATTGGATCTCGGGGCCGCCACCCGGGGCCTATATAAAGGGGAGGGGCTGCTGTACACAACTCCCAAGGCGCAGCCCTCCCTCCCCAACACATCTCCTCCTCCGTAAGAGCTCGTGAAGCCCTCGCCGAGTATCGCTTCACCACCATCACCACGCCGTCGCGCTGCCGGTGGTGCTGTCTTCCTCAACCTCTCCTTCCCCTTGCTGGATCAAGAAGGAGGAGACGCCGCCGTCTCCGCACGTGTGTTGAACGCGGAGGTGCTGTCCGTTCAGACTTGGCATCGGTGATCTGAATCACGTTCGAGTACGACTCCATCATCACCTTGCAAGCTTCCGCACGCGATCTACAAGTGGTATGTAGATGCAAACTCTCTCCCGTTACTCGTTGCTTAGATGAACTCATAGATGGATCTTGGTGAAACCGTAGGAAAAATTTTAATTTTCTGCAACGTTCCCCAACAGTGGCATCATGAGCTAGGTCTATGCGTAGTTCTCTAATGCACGAGTAGAACACAAATTTGTTGTGGGCGTTGATCTTGTCATCTTACTTGCCCCTACTAGTCTTTTCTTGCTCAACGGTATTGTGGGATGAAGCGGCCGGACCAACCTTACACGACGCTTACGTGAGACCGGTTCCACCGATCGACATGCACTAGTTGCATAAGGTGGCTGGCGGGTGTCATCTCTCCCACTTTAGTTGGAGCGGATTCGATGAACAAGGCCCTTATGAAGGGTAAATAGAAGTTGACAAAATCACGTTGTGGTGATTCGTAGGTAAGAAAACGTTCTTGCTAGAACCCAATCGCAGCCACGTAAAAGATGCAACAACAACTAGAGGACGCCTAACTTGTTTTTGCAGCGATTGATCATGTGATGTGATATGGCCGAAGTTGTGATGAATGTTGAATTGTGATGTATGAGATCATGTTATTGTAATAGGATTCACGACTTGCATGTCGATGAGTATGACAACCGCAGGAGCCATAGGAGTTGTCTTTATTTTTGTATGACTGCGTGTCATTGAAGAACGCCATGTAAACTACTTTACTTCATTACTAAACGCGTTAGTCATAGAAGTAGAAGTAGTCGTTAGCGTGACAACTTCATGAAGACACGATGATGGAGATCATGATGATGGAGATCATGGTGTCAAGCCGGTGACAAGATGATCATGGAGCCCCAAGATGGAGATCAATGGAGCTTGATGATATTGGCCATATCATGTCACAACTATATAATTGCATGTGATGTTTATTATGCTTTTGCATCTTGTTTACTTAGGACGACGGTAGTAAATAAGATGATCCCTTATAAAATTTCAAGAAGTGTTCTCCCTAAGCGTGCACCGTTGCTACAGTTCGTCGTTTCTAAGCACCACGTGATGATCGGGTGTGATGGATCCTTACGCTCACATACAACGGTGTAAGACAGTTTTACACAGCGAAAACACTTAGGGTTAACTTGACGAGCCTAGCATGTGCAGACATGGCCTCGAACACGGAGACCGAAAGGTCGAACACGAGTCGTATGGAAGATACGATCAACATGAAGATGTTCACCGATGATGACTAGTCCGTCTCACGTGATGATCGGACACGGGCTAGTCGACTCGGATCGTGTAACACTTAGGCGACTAGAGGGATGTCTAATCTAAGTGGGAGTTCATAATTTTGATTAGAACTTTATTATCATGAACTTAGTCTAAAACCTTTGCAAATATGTCTTGTAGATCAATGGCCAACGCTAATGTCAACATGAACTTCAACGTTCCTAGAGAAAACCAAGCTGAAAGATGATGGCAGCAACTATACGGATCGGGTCCGGAACCCGAGGATCATCCTCATAGCTGCCAAGAAACAAGATGTCCTAGAAGCACCGTTAGGTGACCCACCTGTTCTCCGGCGCTGCAAGACGATTTGAACGTCTGGCGGACTCGTTCGATGATTACTCCCTCGTTCAAAGGCGGCATGCTCTACAGCTTAGAACCGGGCTCCAAAAGCGTTTTGAGCATCACGGAGCATATGAGATGTTCAAGAGCTGAAACTAGTTTTCCAAGCTCATGCCCGGTCGAGAGATATGATGTCTCGACAAGTTCTCAGCTTGTAAGATGGAGGAAAACAGTTACTGTCAAGTGAGCACATCACGAAGATGTCTGGGTTGCACTTTCGTATGACCCAGTTGAACATTAACCTCCCGGATGAGGCGGTCATTGACAGAATCCTCGATCGCTCCCACCAAGCTTCAAGAGCTTTGTGATGAACTACAACATGCGGGGATGGTAAAGACCATTCTCAAGTATTCTCGATGTGAAGTCGCAGAGGCTGAAATCAAGAAAGAACATCAAGTGTTGATGGTCAATAAGACCACTAAGTTCAAGAAGGGCAAGGGTAAGAAGAACTTCAAGAAGGACGGCAAGGATGTTGCCGCGCCCGTAAGCTTGTTGCGGGAAGAAGTCAAAGAATGGACCTAAGCACGAGACCGAGTGCTTTTATTGCAAGGGAAGGGTCACCGAAGCGGAACTGCCCCAAATACTTAGCGGATAAGAAGGCCGGCAACACCAAAGGTATATTTGATATACATGTAATTGATGTGTACCTTACCGAGACTCGTAGTAACTCCCGGTATTTGATACGGTGCCGTTGCTCATATTTGTAACTCACAGCAGAGCTGCGGAATAAACGGAGGTGGCGAAGGACGAGGTGACGATCTTGGCGCGGGAATGGTTCCGAGTCGATGTGATCGCCGTCGACACGCTGCCTCTACATTTACCTACGGATTAGTTTTAAACCTCAATAATTGTTATTTAGTGCCAAGTTTGAGCATGAACATTGTATCTGGATCTCGTTTGATACGAGATGGCTACTCATTTAAGTCCGAGAATAATGGTTGTTCGATTTATATGAGAGATATGTTTTATGGTCATGCTCCGATGGTCAATGGTTTATTCTTAATGAATCTCGAGCGTAATATTACACATGTTCATAGTGTGGATGCCAAAAGATGTAAAGTTGATAACGATAGTCCCACGTACTTGTGGCACTGCCGCCTTGGTCACATTGGTGTCAAGCGCATGAAGAAGCTCCATGCTGATGGACTTTTAGAGTCTCTTGATTATGAATCGTTTGACACATGCGAACCATGCCTCTTAGGCAAAATGACCAAGACTCCGTTCTCCGGAACAATGGAGCGAGCAACCAACTTGTGGAAATCATACATACCGATGTGTGCGGTCCAATGGCGTTGAGGCTCATGGAGGATATCGTTATGTTCTCACTCTCACCGATGACTTGAGTAGATATGGGTATGTCTACTTAATGAAACACAAGTCTGAGACCTTTGAAAAGTTCAAGGAATTTCAGAGTGAGGTAGAGAATCAACGTGACCGTAAGATAAAGTTCCTACGATCAGATCGTGGGGGAGAATACTTAAGTCACGAATTTGGTACACACTTAAGAAAATGTGGAATCGTTTCACAACTCACGCCGCTGGAACACCTCGGTAAACGGTGTGTCCGAACGTCGAATCGCACTCTATTGGATATGGTGCGGTCTATGATGTCTCTTACCGATTTACCACTTGTCATTTTGGGGATCGCTCTAGAGACAGCTACATTCACTTTAAATAGGGCACCGTCTAAATCCGTTGAGACGACACCGTATGAATTATGGTTTGGGAAGAAACCTAAGTATCGTTTCTAAAAGTTTGGGGATGCGATGCTTATGTCAAGAAACTTCAACCTGAAAAGCTCGAACCCAAGTCGGAAAAATGTGTATTCATAGGATACCCTAAGGAAACTGTCGGGTATACCTTCTACTTAAGATCCGAAGGCAAGATCTTTGTTGCCAATAACGGATGCTTTCTGGAGAAAGAGTTTCTCTCGAAAGAAGTAAGTGGGAGGAAAGTAGAACTTCGATGAAGTACTACCTCACGAGCGGGAAAGTGGTGCGCGCAGAAAACCGTTCTGTAATGCCCACACCAACCAAGAGGAAATCATTGATGATGATCAAGATACTTGGATCAAGTTACTCTTGAACTTCGAAGGTCCACAAGGACACGTTCCGCACTGAGTGGTACGGCAACCTGTCATGGAAATCATGTTGCTAGACAACAATGAACCTTGAACTATGAAGAAGCAATGGCGGGCCCAGATTCCAACAAATGGCTTGAGGCCATGAAACCGAGATAGAATCCATGTATGAAAACAAAGTATGGACTTTGACAGACTTGCCCGATGATCGGCGAGCAATAGAAAATAAATGGATTTTTAAGAAGAAGACGGACGCGGATGGTAATGTTACCATCTATAAAGCTCGACTTGTCGCTAAGGGTTATCGACAAGTTCAAGGGATTGACTACTGACGAGACATTCTCTCCGTGGCGAAGCTTAAGTCCGTCCGAATCATGTTAGCAATTGCCGCGTACTATGATTATGAGATATGGCGATGGACGTCAAAACGGCATTCCTTAACGGACATCTTAAGGAAGAGCTGTATATGATGCAGCCGGAAGGTTTTGTCGATCCTCGAATGCTAGCAAAGTATGCAAGCTCCAGCGATCCATTTATGGGCTGGTGCAAGCATCTCGGAGTTGGAATATTCGCTTTGATGAGATGATCAAAGCGTTTGGTTTCTGCAGACTTATGGAGAAGCCTGCGTTTACAAGAAAGTGAGTGGGAGCTCAGTAGCATTTCTCCTATTATATGTAGATGACATACTCTTGATGGGAAATGATACAAAACTTCGGACAGCATTAAGGCCTACTTGAACAAGTGTTTTTCAATGAAGGACCTTGGAGAAGCTGCTTATATATTAGGCATCAAGATCTATAGGGATAGATCGAGGCGCCTCATAGGTCTTTCACAAAGCACATACCTTGATAAGATTTTGAAAAGGTTCAAAATGGATCAGTCCAAGAAGGGTTCTTGCCTATGTTACAAGGTGTGAAATCGAGCTCAGCTCGACCACCGACCACGCAAAAGATAAAGAAGAGATGAGTGTCATCCCTATGCTTCACCATAGGATCTATTATGTATGCCATCTTGTGTACGGACCGATGTAAACCTTGCCGTAAGTTTGGTTGCAAGATACCAAAGTAATCCCGCAAGGAACTTTGGACAGCGGTCAAGAATATCTGAAGTACCGAAAAGGACAAAGGACATGTTTCTCGTTTATGGAGGAGACGAAGAGCTCGTCAGAAGGGTTACGTCGGCGCTTAGCTTCGACTCAGATCCGATGACTCAAGTCACAAACCGGATACGTGTATATGTTGAATGGTGGAGCGATGGTGGTGCATAGCTGCAAGCGAGCGTCGTGGCGGGATCTACGTGTGAAGCGGAGTACATGGCAGCCTCGGAGGCAGCGATGAAGCGATTTGGGTGAAGGAGTTCATCACCGACCTAGGAGTCATACCCAATGCGTCGGAGCCGATCAAACTCTTCTCGTGACAACACCTGGAGCTATTGCCCTTGCCAAGGAGCCCGGGTTTCACAAGAAGACCAGCACATCAAGCGTCGTTTCAACTCCATCCGTGAAAATGTTCAAGATGGAGACATAGAGATTTGCAAAGTGCACACGGATCTGAATGTCGCAGATCCGTTGACTAAACCTCTCTCGCGTGCAAAACATGATCAACACCAGAACTCTATGGGTGTTCGATTCATCACAATGTAACTAGATTAGTGACTCTAGTGCAAGTGGGAGACTGTTGGAAATATGCCCTAGAGGCAATAATAAAAGTATTATTATATTTCAATGATCATGATAATTGTCTTTTGTTCATGCTATAACTGTGTTATCCGGAAATCGTAATACACGTGTGAACACTTAGACCCCAATATGTCCCTAGTGAGCCTCTAGTTGACTAGCCCGTTGTGATCAATAGATAGATGGTCATGGTTTCCTGACTATGGACATTGGATGTCGTTGATAACGGGATCACATCATTAGGAGAATGATATGATGGACAAGACCCAATCATAAGCATAGCATAAAAGATCGTATAGTTCGTTTGCTAGAAGCTTTGCCAATGTCAAGTATCTATTCCTTCGACCATGAGATCGTGTAACTCCGGTTACCGTAGGAGTGCCTTGGGTGTATCAAACGTCCACAACGAATCGGGTGACTATAAAGGTGCATTACGGTATCTCCGAAAGTATCTGTTGGGTTGACATGGATCGAGCGGGATTTGTCACTCCGTATGACGGAGAGGTATCTCTGGGCCCACTCGGTAATGCATCATCGAATGAGCTCAATGTGACCAAGGTGTTGGTCGCAGGATCATGCATTACTGATGCGAGTAAAGTGACTTGCGATAACGAGACCGGACGAGGTATTGGGATACCGACGATCGAGTCTCGGGCAAGTAACGCATCGATTGACAAAGGGAATTGCATCTGAGGGTTTGATAGAATCCTCGACATCGTGGTTCAACCGATGAAATCATCGAGGAGCATGTGGGAGCCAACATGGGTATCCAGATCCCGCTGTTGGTTATTGCCCGAGAGTCGTCTCGGTCATGTCTGCAGGTCTCCCGAACCCGTAGGGTCTACACACTTAAGGTTCGGTGGCGCTAGGGTTAGTAGGAAGACTAGTATGTGAATACGAATGTTGTTGAGTCCGGATGAGATCCCGGACGTCACGAGGAGTTCGGAAGGGTCCGGAGGTAAAGAATAATATATAGGAAGTGGTGTTTCGCCATCGGGAAAGTTTGGGGTTTCGGTAAAGTCTGGGACCACCGGAAGGGTCCTGGGTCCACCGGTGGGGCCACCCATCCGGAGGGCCCCATGGGCCATAGGGGAAGGAACCAGCCCACAGGGGCTGGTGCGCCCCAGGCCCACCCCGCGCCTAGGGTTGAAACCATAGGGGTGGGGCGCCCACCGGCTTGGGGGCACTCCACCCCTTGGCCGCCGCCCCCTTGGAGATTGGATCTCGGGGCCGCCACCTGGGGCCTATATAAAGGGGGAGGGGCTGCTGTACACAACTCCCAAGGCGCAGCCCTCCCTCCCAACACATCTCCTCCTCCGTAAGAGCTCGTGAAGCCCTATCGAGATCTTGCTTCACCACCATCACCACGCCGTCGTCTTTGCCGGTGGTCTTGTCTTCCTCAACCTCTCCTTCCCCTTGCTGGATCAAGAAGGAGGAGACGCCGTCCGTCTCCGTGACGTGTGTTGAGCGCGGAGGTGCTGTCCGTTCAGCACTTGGCATCGGTGATCTGAATCACGTTCGAGTACGACTCCATCATCACCTTGCAAGCTTCCGCACGCGATCTACAAGTGGTATGTAGATGCAAACTCTCTCCCGTTACTCGTTGCTTAGATGAACTCATAGATGGATCTTGGTGAAACCGTAGGAAAAATTTTAATTTTCTGCAACGTTCCCCAACAACATTACCATCCATGTCCGTCTTCTTCTTAAAATCCATTTGTTTTCTATCGCTCGCCGATCATCGGGCAAGTCTGTCAAAGTCCATACTTTGTTTTCATACATGGATTCTATCTCAGATTTCATGGCTTCAAGCCATTTGTTGGAATCTGGGCCCGCCATCGCTTCTTCATAGTTCGAAGGTTCACCGTTGTCTAACAACATGATTTCCAGGACAGGGTTGCCGTACCACTCTGGTGCGGAACGTGTCCTTGTGGACCTACGAAGTTCAGTAGCAACTTGATCCGAAGTACCTTGATCATCATCATTATTTTCCTCTTCAGTTGGTGTGGGCATCACAGGAACATTTTCCTGAGCTGCACCACTTTCCCGTTCGAGAGGTAGTACTTCATCGAGTTCTACTTTCCTCCCACTTACTTCTTTCGAGAGAAACTCTTTTTCCAGAAAGCATCCGTTCTTGGCAACAAAGATCTTGCCCTCGGATCTTAAGTAGAAGGTATACCCAACGGTTTCCTTAGGGTATCCTATGAAGACGCATTTTTCCGACTTGGGTTCGAGCTTTTCAGGTTGAAGTTTCTTGACATAAGCATCACATCCCCAAACTTTTAGAAACGACAGCATAGGTTTCTTCCCAAACCATAATTCATACGGTGTCGTCTCAACGGATTTAGACGGTGCCCTATTTAAAGTGAATGTAGCTGTCTCTAGAGCGTATCCCCAAAATGATAGCGGTAAATCGGTAAGAGACATCATAGACCGCACCATATCCAATAGAGTGCGATTACGACGTTCGGACACACCGTTACGCTGAGGTGTTCCAGGAGGCGTGAGTTGTGAAACGATTCCACATTTCCTTAAGTGTGTGCCAAATTCATGACTTAAATATTCTCCTCCACGATCTGATCGTAGGAACTTTATTTTTTGGTCACGTTGGTTCTCTACTTCATTCTGAAATTCCTTGAACTTTTCAAAGGTCTCAGACTTGTGTTTCATTAAGTAGACATACCCATATCTACTCAAGTCATCAGTGAGAGTGAGAACATAATGATATCCTCCGCGAGCCTCAATGCTCATTGGACCACACACATCGGTATGTATGATTTCCAACAAGTTGGTTGCTCGCTCCATTGTTCCGGAGAATGGAGTCTTGGTCATTTTGCCCATGAGGCACGGTTCGCATGTGTCAAATGATACATAATCAAGAGACTCTAAAAGTCCATCAGCATGGAGCTTCTTCATGCGCTTGACACCAATGTGACCAGGCAGCAGTGCCACAAGTATGTGGGACTATCGTTATCAACTTTACATCTTTTGGCATGCACACTATGAATATGTGTAATATTACGCTCGAGATTCATTAAGGATAAACCATTGACCATCGGAGCATGACCATAAAACATATCTCTCATATAAATAGAACAACCATTATTCTCGGATTTAAATGAGAAGCCATCTCGTATTAAACGAGATCCTGATACAATGTTCATGCTCAAACTTGGAACTAAATAACAATTATTAAGGTTCAAAACTAATCCCGTAGGTAAATGTAGAGGCAGCGTGCCGACGGCGATCACATCGACTCGGAACCATTCCCGACGCGATCGTCACCTCGCCCTTCGCCAGTCTCCGTTTATTCCGCAGCTCTGCTGTGAGTTACAAATATGAGAAACGGCACGGTATCAAATACCTAGGAGTTACTACAAGTCTCGGTAAGGTACACATCAATTACATGTATATCAAATATACCTTTGGTGTTGCCGGCCTTCTTATCCGCTAAGTATTTGGGGCAGTTCCGCTTCCAGTGACCCTTCCCCTTGCAATAAAAGCACTTAGTCTCAGGCTTGGGTCCATTCTTTGACTTCTTCCCGGTAACTGGCTTATCGGGCGCGGCAACATCCTTGCCGTCCTTCTTGAAGTTCTTCTTGCCCTTGCCCTTCTTGAACTTAGTGGTCTTATTGACCATCAACACTTGATGTTCTTTCTTGATTTCAGCCTCTGCTGACTTTAGCATTGAGAACACTTCAGGAATGGTCCTCACCATCCCCTGCATGTTGTAGTTCATCACAAAGCTCTTGTAGCTTGGTGGGAGCGACTAGAGGATTCTGTCAATGACCGCCTCATCAGGGAGGTTAATGTTCAGCTGAGTCAGGCGATTGTGCAACCCAGACATTTTGAGTATGTGCTCACTGACTGAACTGTTTTCCTCCATCTTACAACTTAGAACTTGTCGGAGACATCATATCTCTCGACCCGGGCATGATCTTGGAAAACTAGTTTCAGCTCTTCGAACATCTCATATGCTCCGTGATGCTTAAAACGCTTTTGGAGCCCCGGTTCTAAGCTGTAAAGCATGTCGCACTGAACGAGGGAGTAATCATCAGCACGAGATTGCCAAGCGTTCATAACGTCTTGGTTCTCTGGGATGGGAGCGTCACCTAGCGGTCCTTCTAGGACATATTGTTTCCTGGCAGCTATGAGGATGATCCTCAGGTTCCGGACCCAGTCCGTATAGTTGCTGCCATCATCTTTCAGCTTGGTTTTCTAGGAACGCGTTGAAGTTCATGTTGACATGAGTGTTGGCCATTTGATCTACAAGACATATTTGCAAAGGTTTTAGACTAAGTTCATGATAATTAAGTTCATCTAATCAAATTATTCAATGAACTCCCACTCAGATTAGACATCCCTCTAGTCATCTAAGTGTTACACGATCCGAGTCGACTAGGTCGTGTCCGATCATCACGTGAGATGGACTAGTCATCGTCGGTGAACATCTTCATGTTGATCGTATCTTCCATACGACTCGTGTTCGACCTTTCGGTCTCCGTGTTCCGAGGCCATGTCTGTACATGCTAGGCTCGTCAAGTTAACCCTAAGTGTTTTGCATGTGTAAAACTGTCTTACACCCGTTGTATGTGAACGTAAGGATCTATCACACCCGATCATCATGTGGTGCTTCGAAACGACGAACTGTAGCAACGGTGCACAGTTAGGGGAGAACACTTCTTGAATTTGTTGTAAGGGATCATCTTATTTACTATCGTCGTTCTAAGTAAACAAGATGCATAAACATAATAAACATCACATGCAATTATATTGTAGTGACATGATATGGCCAATATCATATAGCTCCATTGATCTCCATCTTCGGGGCTCCATGATCATCTTGTCACCGGCATGACACCATGATCTCCATCATCATGATCTCCATCATCGTGTCTTCATGAAGTTGTCATGCCAACGACTGCTTATACTTCTATGGCTAACGCGTTTAGCAATAAAGTAAAGTAATTTACATGGCGTTCTTTAATGACACGCAGGTCATACAAAAAAATAAAGACAACTCCTATGGCTCCTGTCGGCTGTCATACTCATCGACATGCAAGTCGTGAATCCTATTACAAGAACATGATCTCATACATCACAATATATCAATCATCATTCATCACAACTTCTGGCCATATCACATCACATGAACAATCGCTGCAAAAACAAGTTAGACGTCCTCTAATTGTTGTTGCATCTTTTACGTGGCTGCAATTGGGTTCTAGCAAGAACGTTTTCTTACCTACGAATAACCACAACGTGATTTTGTCAACTTCTATTTACCCTTCATAAGGACCCTTTTCATCAAATCCGCTCCAACTAAAGTGGGAGAGCAGACACCCGCCACCACCTTATGCAACTAGTGCATGTCGATCGGTGGAACCGGTCTCATGTAAGCGCACGTGTAAGGTTGGTCGGGCGCTTCATCCCACAATACCGCTGAAGCAAGAAAAGACTAGTAGTGGCAAGCAAGTTGACAAGATCCGCCCACAACAAAATTGTGTTCTACTCGTGCATTAGAGAACTACGATAGACCTAGCTCGATACCTTTGTTGGGGAGCGTTGCGAGAAAATTAAAAATTTCCTACGGTTTCACCAAGATCCATCTATGAGTTCATCTAAGCAACGAGTCATGGGAGAGAGATTGCATCTACATACCACTTGTAGATCGAGTGCGGAAGCGTTCAAGGGGATGGTGATGATGGAGTCGTACTCGCCGTGATTCAGATCACCGATGACCAAGTGCTGAACGGACAGCACCTCTGCGTTCAACACACGTATGGGATGGGAGACGTCTCCTCCTTCTTGATCCAGCAAGGGGGAAGGAGAGGTTGATGATGATCCAGCAGCACGACGGTGTGGTGGTGGTTGCAGCAGAACTCCAGCAGGGCTTCGCCAAGCGACTACGGGAGGAGGACGAGGTGTAGCAGGGGGAGGGAGGCGCCAAAGCACAGGGTGAGGCTGCCCTCACCCCTGCCCTCCTTTATATAGGCCCCCAGGGGGGGCACCGGCCCTGGGAGATTCAATCTCCCAAGGGGCGGCGGCCAGGGGGGGGGGACTTGCCCCCCAAGGCATGTGGTGCGCCCCCCCCCCCACCCTAGGGTTCCAACCCTAGGCACAGGGGGTGGGCCTAGGGGGTGCACCAGCCCACTATGGGCTGCTTCCCCTCCCACTTCATCCCATGGGGCCCTCCGGGATGGGTGGCCCCACCCGGTGGACCCCTGGGACCCTTCCGGTGGTCCTGGTACATTACCGGGTGACCCCGAAACTTTCCCGATGGCCGAAATACCACTTCCTATATATAATTCTTTACCTCCGGACCATTCCGAAACTCCTCGTGACATCCGGGATCTCATCTGGGACTCTGAACAACATTTGGTATGCTGCATACTCATATTCATACAACCCTAGCGTCACCGAACCTTAAGTGTGTAGACCCTACGGGTTCGGGAGACACGCAGACATGACCGAGACGACTCTCGGGCAATAACCAACAGCGGGATCTGGATACCCATGTTGGCTCCCACATGCTCCTCCAGGATTTCATCGGATGAACCACGATGTCGAGGATTAAACAACCCCATATACAATTCCCTTTGTCAATCGGTACGTTACTTGCCCGAGACTCGATCGTCGGTATCACAATACCTTGTTCGGTCTCGTTACGGCAAGTCACTTTACTCGCACCGTAATGCATGATCCCGTGACCAACCACTTGGTCACTTTGAGCTCATTATGATGATGCATTACCGAGTGGGCCCATAGATACCTCTCCGTCACACGGAGTGACAAATCCCAGCCTCAATCCGTGTCAACCCAACAGACACTTTCGGAGATACCTGTAGTGCACCTTTATAGTCACCCAGTTACGTTGTGACGTTTGATACACCCAAAGCACTCCTACGGTATCCGGGAGTTACACGATCTCATGGTCAAAGGAAGAGATACTTGACATTGGAAAAGCTCTAGCAAATGAACTACACGATCTTGTGCTATGCTTAGGATTGGGTCTTGTCCATCACATCATTCTCCTAATGATGTGATCCCATTATCAACGACATCCAATGTCCATAGCCAGGAAACCATGACTATCTGTTGATCACAACGATCTAGTCAACTAGAGGCTCACTAGGGACATATTGTGGTCTATGTATTCACACGTGTATTACGATTTCCGGATAATACAGTTATAGCATGAATAAAAGACAATTATCATTAACAAGGAAATATAATAATACTTTTATTATTTCCTCTAGGGCATATTTCCAACAGCTACAAGAGGAAGAAATGACTCAAATCGACCGCCGGGTTAAAATCCTTCATTCCAAGTCATAGCCCGAGAGAGAGAAGAGAGGCATACCCGTGTGGTGAAGGAGTCGTCGGAGCGGGAGGAACCGCTGGAGAGGTCATTGAAAAAGACCAAGGCGACCCCGGGCGGTAGGATGCGAGACGGCGAGAGCGAGAAGCAAGCAAGGAAGCGGCTATAGCTTAGGAAGGAAGGAAGGAGGAAACATGAGAAATATGACTTGTGGTCAGGGAGAAAAGGGGGTGGGGACGGGGTGTAAATATTTCGGTGGTAGGCCAAAAATTTTGAAATGTGGAGAGAAACTTTGCGCGCGGTGCCGTCGGACACCATTCACTTTGAACGATTGTGTGCATCGCAAACAATTTTTCTACTTTACGCGCGTGGGATGAGTTTGATAATTCAAATTTTGGTGAAAATTTCCCTGGGTACTGTCCTCATCCACGTCATTGCATAATTTAAATCGCTTGCTAATTTGGGCACACAAGAGCGTACAACACACAAACCACACTTACTTAATCGAGAAATTTTAGTAATACACAAAGCTAGTTGACCTAAACATTGCTCTAACAAAAGACCAGCATTAAAAAAAATGCCTAAGTACGTATAATTTTAACAAAGCCGTCGCGTCGGCCTATGCATCGCCGGTGTGACAGGAGACGTCGATGACTTTGATACGTCTCCAACGTATCTATAATTAATGAAGCATTCATGCTATTATATTATCTGTTTTGGATGTTTATGGGCTTTATTATACACTTTTATCTTATTTTTGGGACTAACCTATTAACCAGAGGCCCAGCCCAAATTGCTGTTTTCTTGCCTATTTCAGTGTTTCTAAGAAAAGGAATATCAAACAGAGTCCAAACGGAATGAAACCTTCAGAAGGGTTATTTTTGGAACGGAAGCAATCCAGGAGACTTGGAGTAGACGTCAGGGAAGCTTCGAGGTGGCCACGAGGGTCAGGGGCGCACCCTACCCCCTGGGCACGCCCCCATCCTCGTGGGCCCCTCATGGCTCCCCTGACCGACTTCTTTCCCCTGGTACGATCGTGATGTATCGCGAGCTTTGCTATTATAGTTGGATCTTATGATGTTTCTCCCCCTCTACTCTCTTGTGATGAATTGAGTTTTCCCCTTGAAGTTGTCTTGTCGGATTGAGTCTTTAAGGATTTGAGAACACTTGATGTATGTCTTGCCGTGCTTATCTCTGGTGACAATGGGATATTCACGTGATCTACTTGATGTATGTTTTGGTGATCAACGTGAGGGTTCAATGAACTTATGCATAGGGGTTGGCACACGTTTTTGTCTTGACTCTCCGGTAGAAACTTTGGGGCACTCTTTGAAGTACTTTGTGTTGGTTGAATAGATAAATCTGAGATTGTGTGATGCATATCGTATAATCATGACCACGGATACTTGATGTTACATTGGAATATCTAGGTGACATTAGGGTTTTGGTTGATTTGTGTCTTAAGGTGTTATTCTAGTACGAACTCTATGATAGATCGAACGGAAAGAATAGCTTCGTGTTATTTTACTACGGACTCTTGAATAGATCAATAAGAAAGGATAACTTTGAGGTGGTTTCATACCCTACAATAATCTCTTCGTTTGTTCTCCGCTATTAGTGACTTTGGAGTGACTCTTTGTTGCATGTTGAGGGATAGTTATATGATCTATTTATGTTATTATTGTTGAGAGAACTTGCACTAGTGAAAGTATGAACTCTAGGCCTTGTTTCCTACCATTGCAATACCGTTTACGCTCACTTTTATCATTAGTTACCTTGCTGTTTTTATAATTTCAGATTAGAAAAACCTATATCTACCATCCATATTGCACTTGTATCACCATCTCTTCATCGAACTAGTGCACCTATACAATTTACCATTGTATTGGGTGTGTTGGGGACACAAGAGACTCTTTGTTATTTGGTTGCAGGATTGCTTGAGAGAGACCATCTTCATCCTACGCCTCCCACGAATTGATAAACCTTAGGTCATACACTTGAGGGAAGTTTGCTACTGTCCTACAAACCTCTGCACTTGGAGGTCCAACAACGTCTACAAGAAGAAGGTTGTGTAGTAAACATCAAGCTCTTTTCTGGCGCCGTTGCCGGGGAGGTGTGTGCTTGAAGGTATATCTTTAGATCTTGCAATCAAATCTTTTAGTTTCTTGTTTTATCACTAGTTTTGTTTATAAAAGAAAACTAAAAAAATGGAATTGAGTTTGTCTCATACGCTTCATCTTTTTAATATCTTTCGTGAGAATGATGGAAAGGAAAATTGTGCTCAACTGTTAGAAGAAGAATGCATTAAAATGTTTGGTACAGATCTTTGTATGATGAGCATTATTGCAATGTTTTTAGAATGAATTCCTTGAATATCCATGGTACTAATGATGATTGCACTAGTCATGATGAAAATGTCTCTTATAAGCATGTCAATTTTTGTGGAGTGCATAGAGTTTGCAAGTACACACCAAATAGGGAAGATAGATTTTGCAAGAAGCATAAGTATTTAGAAACTAAATGGTTGCAAGAAAGGCTAGATGTGAGTGCTGAAAATTTAAAATTTCTTTACCGTACTTGTGAACTTTGCAATGAACATGGTCATTTAAATCTCCGATGCAAATTGTTTCATGATCGAATCGTGTCCAAAAATTGTGATGACTTGATTTCCCTTGCACATCATAATGAACTTAGTTTGCTTTTGGGTTATGAAGAAATAAAACATGCAACTAAGCATATTCCAGAATATAACCTTGAGAAATTCCTTGATATTGATCTAGAGGAAATTTATACGTATTCTGCGGTGAATTGCATTGAAAATCCTTATATTGCCAATTACATAAAGAAAAGAAAGCAAATAGAAGATGAAGGGAATACTAATGAAAGGGAAGAGGCTTCCCAATATCCTCCTATTATTTCTTATGATGAATCAGGTAACGAGGAGGAGCTTTCTATTCAACCAATCTCATTAATAAGGAGCTCAAAAAGAGGGTTAAACCCACACATGATGTGAAGAAGAAAAAGAAAAGACGGAGAAGCAAAGGTAGAAAGGTATCCTCCCAAATGATGTTTCTCCTATTACTCATTGTGATGATGATAATTTCTGTACTATTGGTGCTATCCATACTATTAATGATGAGAGTAATTATACTTATGATATGAAAATGCCCAAGCTTGGGGATGCTATGTTTGATGAGAATGACATGTTTGAGAATATATTTGCTGCAATTAATGTTTGTCCCAAGCTTGGGGATGCTACGTTTAATGAAGATGATATTTTTAGCTTCCCAAGTTTTGATGAGCAAATTTGTTATGATGATAGCATGCCTCCTACTTATGATGATTATATTGATGAAAGTGGGTTTGGAAGAGTGTCAACTTTAGGAAGTAATGATCCCACTATTTTGGAGAATGTTGAATCTTATTGTGACAATTATGAAAGTGGATTTGGAGAGGTCATGATTTTATTTAGTGATGAATCCACTATTTTGGAAGAGGATTCAATTGATTATGATGAGAACAAAGTTGCTACTTATGATGATTATTACGATGAAACTTATGCTATAAAAAGTAGTGATGATTATATTTATAAAACTTGTCATGATTATGATTACCCTTTTTCTGAACATTACTGTTTTAATATGGAAACAATTTATAGTATTCGAGTTTCTTATGATACTACCACTATTCTAAATGAGAAGAATTTTGCTTATGTGGAGAGTAATAAAAATTCTATGCTTGTAGATCATGAAAATAATGCTTTATGTGATGGTTATATTGTTAAATTCATTCATGATGCTACTGAAAATTATTATGAGGGAGGAACATATGCTTGTAGGAATTGCAATAATATCAAGTTTCCTCTCTATGTGTTGAAAATTTTGACGTTATGCTTGTTTTTCCTTCCTATGCTAGTTGATTATTGTTCCCATAAGTTGTTTGCTCACAAAATTCCTATGCATAGGAAGTGGGTTAGGCTTAAATGTGCTAGTCATATTCTTCATGATTCTCTCTTTATGTTTCAATTCTTATCTTTTATGTGAGCATCATTGTCATCATCATGCCTAGCTAGAAAGGCATTACAGAAAAGCGCTTGTTGGGAGACAACCCAATATTTAATTTTACTGTTTTTGGGTGTCCACATGATTATGCTACTGTATTAATCATGTTTTATAGCTTTTGTTTCAATAAAGTTCCAAGTAAGACCTTTAGGATAGCTTACGGTGATAGTTGTGTTGATCCTGCTGAAAATCAGAAACATTTTCACCAAGTAAATTAGTTTTAATATTTCACGGAAACGTGATTTTGATCTGATTCTTTTTGCTCTGGATTGGTACACAAATTGATCAGGTTTTCCTAATTTGGTAGGATTTTAGGATTTATATAAGTATACGTATGATATAGATTACTACAGACCGTTCTGTTTTTGACAGATTCTGTTTTCATTGCGTTGTTTGCTTATTTTGATGAATCTATGAGTAGTATCGGTGGGTATGAACTATAGATAAGTTAGAATACAGTAAATATTACACCAATATAAATTTAGAATGAGTACACAACAGTACCTAAGTGGTGGTTTTATTTTCTTATACTAATAGAGCTTACGAGTTTTCTGTTGAGTTTTGTGTTGTGAAGTTTTCAAGTTTTGGGTAAAGATTCGATGGACTATGGAATAAGGAGTGGCAAGAGCCTAAGCTTGGGGATGCCCAAGGCACCCCAAGGTAATATTCAAGGACAACCAAAAGCCTAAGCTTGGGGATGCCCCGGAAGGCATCCCCTCTTTCGTCTTCATCCATCGGTAAGTTTACTTGGAGCTATATTTTTATTCACCACATGATATGTGTTTTGCTTGGAGCGTCATTTTGTTTTATTTTGTTTTGCTTGCTGTTTGAATAAAATACCAAGATCTGAAATTCTTAAATGATAGAGAGTCTTCACATAGCTACTGTAGGGGAACGTTGCAGAAAATTAAAATTTTTCCTACGGTTTCACCAAGATCCATCTATGAGTTCATCTAAGCAATGAGTAACGGGAGAGAGTTTGCATCTACATACCACTTGTAGATCGCGTGCGGAAGCTTGCTTGGTGATGATGGAGTCGTACTCGAGCGTGATTCAGATCACCGATGCCAAGTCTGAGCGGACAGCACCTCCGCGTTCAACACACGACGGGACGAGCGACGTCTCCTCCTTCTTGATCCAGCAAGGGAAGGAGAGGTTGAGGAAGACGGCACCACCGGCGGCCTGACGGCGTGGTGATGGTGGTGATGCAAGATCTCAAGCGTGGCTTGCCGAGCTCTACGGAGGAGGAGATGTGTTGGGAGGGAGGGCTGCGCCTTGGGAGATGTGTACAGCAGCCCCTCCCCCCCCTTTATATAGGCCCCGGTGGCGGCCCCTAGAGATCCAATCTCAAGGGGCGGCGCCAGGGTGGAGTGCCCCCAAGCCGGGTGGGCGCCCACCCCTAGGGTTTCAACCCTAGGCGCGGGGTGGGCCTGGGGCGCACCAGCCCCTGTGGGCTGGTTCCTTCCCCTATGGCCCATGGGGCCCTCCGGGATGGGTGGCCCCACCGGTGGACCCCAGGACCCTTCCGGTGGTCGGTGCTTTGCAGTAACCCCAAACTTTCCCGATGGCAAACACCACTTCCTATATATTATTCTTTACCTCCGGACCCTTAGGAACTCCTCGTGACGTCCAGGGATCTCATCCGGGACTCCGAACAACATTCGGTATTCACATACTAGTCTTCCTACTAACCCTAGCGTCACCGAACCTTAAGTGTGTAGACCCTACGGGTTCGGGAGACACGCAGACATGACCGAGACGACTCTCGGGCAATAACCAACAGCGGGATCTGGATACCCATGTTGGCTCCCACATGCTCCTCGATGATTTCATCGGTTGAACCACGATGTCGAGGATTCTATCAAACCCGTATGCAATTCCCTTTGTCAATCGGTACGTTACTTGCCCGAGACTCGATCGTCGGTATCCCAATACCTCGTTCAGTCTCGTTACCGACAAGTCACTTTACTCGTACCGTAATGCATGATCCCGTGACCAACACCTTGGTCACATTGAGCTCATTATGATGATGCATTACCGAGTGGGCCCAGAGATACCTCTCCGTCATACGGAGTGACAAATCCGATCTCGATCCATGTCAACCCAACAGATACTTTCGGAGATACCGTAATGCACCTTTATAGTCACCCGATTACGTTGTGACGTTTGATACACCCAAGGCACTCCTACGGTAACCGGAGTTGCACGATCTCATGGTCGAAGGAATAGATACTTGACATTGGCAAAGCTTCTAGCAAGCGAACTATACGATCTTTTATGCTATGCTTATGATTGGGTCTTGTCCATCACATCATTCTCCTAATGATGTGATCCCGTTATCAACGACATCCAATGTCCATAGTCGAAACCATGACCATCTATTGATCACAACGGGCTAGTCAACTAGAGGCTCACTAGGGACATATTGGGGTCTAAGTGTTCACGTGTATTATGATTTCCGGATAACACAGTTATAGCATGAACAAAAGACAATTATCATGAACATTGAAATATAATAATACTTTTATTATTGCCTCTAGGGCATATTTCCAACATCTCCCACTTGCACTAGAGTCACTAATCTAGTTACATTGTGATGAATCGAACACCCATAGAGTTACGGTGTTGATCATGTTTTGCACGCGAGAGAGGTTTAGTCAGCGGATCTGCGACATTCAGATCCGTGTGCACTTTGCAAATCTCTATGTCTCCATCTTGAACATTTTCACGGATGGAGTTGAAACGACGCTTGATGTGCTGGTCTTCTTGTGAAACACAGGCTCCTTTGCAAGGGCAATAGCTCCAGTGTTGTCACAGAAGAGTTTGATCGGCCCCGACGCATTGGGTATGACTCCTAGGTCGGTGATGAACTCCTTCACCCATATTGCTTCATGCGCTGCCTCCGAGGCTGCCATGTACTCCGCTTCACACGTAGATCCCGCCACGACGCTCTGCTTGCAGCTGCACCAGCTTACTGCTCCACCATTCAACATATACACGTATCCGGTTTGTGACTTAGAGTCATCGGATCTCGAGTCGAAGCTAAGCGTCGGCGTAACCCTTACTGACGAGCTCTTCGTCTCCTCCATAAACGAAACATTTCCTTTGTCCTTTTCGGTACTTCAGATATTCTTGACCGCTGTCCGGTGTTCCTTGCGGGATTACTTTGGTATCTTGCAACCAAACTTACGGCCAGGTTTACATCGGTCAGTACACAAGCATGGCATACATAATAGATCCTATGGCTGAAGCATGGGGATGACACTCATCTCTTCTTTATCTTTTGTCGTGGTCGGTGGTCGAGTGAGCTCGATTTCACACCTGTAACATAGGCAAGAACCCTTCTTGGACTGATCCATTTTGAACCTCTTCAAAATCTTATCAAGGTATGTGCTTTGTGAAAGACCTATGAGGCGTCTCGATCTATCCCTATAGATCTTGATGCCTAATATATAAGCAGCTTCTCCAAGGTCCTTCATTGAAAAACACTTGTTCAAGTAGGCCTTAATGCTGTCGAGAGTTTTGTATCATTTCCCATCAAGAGTATGTCATCTACATATAATAGGAGAAATGCTACTGAGCTCCCACTCACTTTCTTGTAAACACAGGCTTCTCCATAAGTCTCGTAAACCCAAACGCTTTGATCATCTCATCAAAGCGAATGTTCCAACTCCGAGATGCTTGCACCAGCCCATAAATGGATCATTGGAGCTTGCATACTTTGCTAGCATTCTCGAGGATCGACAAAACCTTCCGGCTGCATCATATACAGTTCTTCCTTAAGATGTCCATTAAGGAATGCCGTTTTGGCGTCCATCGCCATATCTCATAATCATAGTATGCGGCAATTGCTAACATGATTCGGACGGACTTAAGCTTCGCCACGGAGAGAATGTCTCGTCGTAGTCAATCCCTTGAACTTGTCGATAACCCTTAGCGACAAGTCGAGCTTTATAGATGGTAACATTACCATCGCGTCCGTCTTCTTCTTAAAAATCCATTTATTTTCTATCGCTCGCCGATCATCGGCAAGTCTGTCAAAGTCCATACTTTGTTTTCATACATGGATTCTATCTCGGATTTCATGGCCTCAAGCCATTTGTTGGAATCCGGGCCCGCCATTGCTTCTTCATAGTTCGAAGGTTCATTGTTGTCTAGCAACATGATTTCCATGACAGGTTGCCGTACCACTCAGTGCGGAACGTGTCCTTGTGGACCTTCAAGTTCAAGAGTAACTTGATCCAAGTATCTTGATCATCATCAATGATTTCCTCTTGAGTGGGTGTGGGCATTACAGGAATGGTTTCCTGCGCGGCACCACTTTCCCGTTCGAGAGGTAGTACTTCATCGAGTTCTACTTTCCTCCCACTTACTTCTTTCGAGAGAAACTCTTTCTCTAGAAAGCATCCGTTCTTGGCAACAAATACTTTGCCTTGGACCTTAAGTAGAAGGTATACCCGACAGTTTCCTTAGGGTATCCTATGAATACGCATTTTTCCGACTTGGGTTCGAGCTTTTCAGTTGAAGTTTCTTGACATAAGCATCGCATCCCCAAACTTTCGTAAGCGATAGCTTAGGTTTCTTCCCAAACCATAATTCATATGGTGTCGTCTCAACGGATTTAGGCGGTGCCCTATTTAAAGTGAATGTAGCTGTCTCTAGAGCGTATCCCCAAAATGATAGCGGTAAATCGGTAAGAGACATCATAGACCGCACCATATCCAATAGAGTGCGATTCGACGTTCGGACACACCGTTTATTTGAGGTGTTCCAGCGGCGTGAGTTGTGAAACGATTCCACATTTTCTTAAGTGTGTGCCAAATTCGTGACTCAAATATTCTCCTCCACGATCGATCGTAGGAACTTTATCTTTCGGTCACGTTGATTCTCCACCTCACTCTGAAATTCCTTGAACTTTTCAAAGGTCTCGGACTTGTGTTTCATTAAGTAGACATACCCATATCTACTCAAGTCATCGGAGAGTGAGAACATAACGATATCCTCCATGAGCCTCAACGCTCATTGGACCGCACACATCGGTATGTATGATTTCCAACAAGTTGGTTGCTCGCTCCATTGTTCCGGAGAACGGAGTCTTGGTCATTTTGCCTAAGAGGCAAGGTTCGCATGTGTCAAGCGATTCATAATCAAGAGACTCTAAAGTCCATCAGCATGGAGCTTCTTCATGCGCTTGACACCAATGTGACCAAGGCGGCGATGCCACAAGTATGTGGGACTATCGTTATCAACTTTACATCTTTTCGCATCCACACTATGAACATGTGTAATATTACGCTCGAGATTCATTAAGAATAAACCATTGACCATCGGAGCATGACCATAAAACATATCTCTCATATAAATCGAACAACCATTATTCTCGGACTTAAATGAGTAGCCATCTCGTATTAAACGAGATCCGGATACAATGTTCATGCTCAAACTTGGCACTAAATAACAATTATTGAGGTTTAAAACTAATCCCGTAGGTAAATGTAGAGGCAGCGTGTCGACGGCGATCACATCGACCTTGGAACCATTCCCGACGCGATCGTCACCTCGCCCTTCGCCGATCTCCGTTTATTCCGCAGCTCTGCTGTGAGTTACAAATATGAAGCGGCACGGTATCAAATACCGGGAGTTACTACGAGTCTTGGTAAGGTACACATCAATTACATGTATATCAAATATACCTTTGGTGTTGCGGCCTTCTTATCCGCTAAGTATTTGGGGCAGTTCCGCTTCAAATGACCCTTCCCTTGCAATAAAAGCACTCGGTCTCGGGCTTGGGTCCATTCTTTGACTTCTTCCGGCAACAGACTTACGGGCGGCGGCAACATCCTTGCCGTCCTTCTTGAAGTTCTTCTTACCCTTGCCCTTCTTGAACTTAGTGGTCTTATTGACCATCAACACTTGATGTTCCTTTTCGATTTCAGCCTCTGCGACTTTAGCATTGAGAACACTTCAGAATGGTCTTTACCATCCCGCATGTTGTAGTTCATCACAAAGCTCTTGAAGCTTGGTGGGAGCGGCGGAGGATTCTGTCAATGACCGCCTCATCCGGGAGGTTAATGTTCAAGCTGGGTCATCTGGCGTGCAACCCGGACATCTTGAGGATGTGCTCACCGTGTAACTGTTTTCCTCCATCTTACAACTGTAGAACTTGTCGAGACATCATATCTCTCGACCGGGCATGAGCTTGGAAAACTAGTTTCAGCTCTTGAACATCTCATATGCTCCGTGATGCTCAAAACGCTTTTGGAGCCCGGTTCTAAGCTGTAGAGCATACCGCCTTGAACGAGGGAGTAATCATCGAGCGAGTCCGCCAGACGTTCAAATCGTCTTTGCAGCGCCGGAGAACAGTGGGTCACCTAATGGTGCTTCTAGGACATCTTGTTTCTTGGCAGCTATGAGGATGATCCTCGGGTTCGGACCCGATCCGTATAGTTCTGCCATCATCTTTCAGCTTGGTTTCTCTAGGAAGCGTTGAAGTTCATGTTGACATTAGCGTTGGCCATTGATCTACAAGACATATTTGCAAAGTTTTAGACTAAGTTCATGATAATAAAGTTCTAATCAAAATTACGAACTCCCACTTAGATTAGACATCCTCTAGTCATCTAAGTGTTACACGATCCGAGTCGACTAGCCCGTGTCCGATCATCACGTGAGACGGACTAGTCATCGTCGGTGAACATCTTCATGTTGATCGTATCTTCCATACGACTCGTGTTCGACCTTTCGGTCTCCGTGTTCGAGGCCATGTCCGCACATGCTAGGCTCGTCAAGTTAACCCTAAGTGTTTTATTTGTGTAAATCTGTCTTACACCGTTGTATGTGAGCGTAAGGATCCATCACACCCGATCATCACGTGGTGCTTAGAAACGATTTAACCGTAGCAACGGTGCACAGTTAGGGAGAACACTTCTTGAAATTTTATAAGGGATCATCTTATTTACTACCGTCGTCCTAAGTAAACAAGATGTAAAAACATAATAAACATCACATGCAATTATATATAGTTGTGACATGATATGGCCAATATCATCAAGCTCCATTGATCTCCATCTTGGGGCTCCATGATCACCTTGTCACCGGCTTGACACCATGATCTCCATCATCATGATCTCCATCATCGTGTCTTCATGAAGTTGTCGGCGCTAACGACTACTTCTACTTCTATGACTAACGCGTTTAGTAATGAAGTAAAGTAGTTTACATGGCGTTCTTCAATGACGCAGGTCATACAAAAAATAAAGACAACTCCTATGGCTCCTGCGGTTGTCATACTCATCGACATGCAAGTCGTGAATCCTATTACAAGAACATGATCTCATACATCACAATTCAACATTCATCACAACTTCGGCCATATCACATCACATGATCAATCGCTGCAAAAACAAGTTAGGCGTCCTCTAGTTGTTGTTGCATCTTTTACGTGGCTGCGATTGGGTTCTAGCAAAACGTTTTCTTACCTACGAATCACCTGGCGTGATTTTGTCAACTTCTATTTACCCTTCATAAGGGCCTGTTCATCGAATCCGCTGCAACTAAAGTGGGAGAGCAGACACCCGCCAGCCACCTTATGCAACTAGTGCATGTCATTCGGTGGAACCGGTCTCACGTAAGCGCACGTGTAAGGTTGGTCGGGCCGCTTCATCCCACAATACCGTTGAGCAAGAAAAGACTAGTAGGGGCAAGTAAGATGACAAGATCAACGCCCACAACAAATTTGTGTTCTACTCGTGCATTAGAGAACTACGCATAGACCTAGCTCATGATGCCCTTTGTAGGGGAGCGTTGCGAGAAAATTAAAATTTTTCCTACGGTTTCACCAAGATCCATCTATGAGTTCATCTAAGCAATGAGTAGCGGAGAGAGTTTGCATCTACATACCACTTGTAGATCGCGTGCGGAAGCTTGCTTGGTGATGATGGAGTCGTACTCGAGCGTGATTCAGATCACCGATGCCAAGTGCTGAGCGGACAGCACCTCGCGTTCAACACACGCGTGGGGACGGCGGCGTCTCCTCCTTCTTGATCCAGCAAGGGGAAGGAGAGGTTGAGGAAGACGGCACCACCGGCAGCACGACGGCGTGGTGATGGTGGTGATGCAAGATCTCGGCGTGGCTTCGCCGAGCTCTACGGAGGAGGAGATGTGTTGGGAGGGAGGGCTGCGCCTTGGGAGATGTGTACAGCAGCCCCCCCCCCTTTATATAGGCCCCGGTGGTGGCGGCCCCTAGAGATCCAATCTCAAGGGGCGGCGGCAAGGGGTGGAGTGCCCCCAAGCCGGTGGGCGCCCCACCCCTAGGGTTTCAACCCTAGGCGCGAGGGGTGGGCCTAGGGGGGCGCACCAGCCCCCTGTGGGCTGGTTCCCTTTCCCCTATGGCCCATGGGGCCCTCCGGGATGGGTGGCCCCACCCGGTGGACCCCCGGGACCCTTCCGGTGGTCCCGGTACTTTGCCGGTAACCCCCGAAACTTTCCCGATGGCGAAACACCACTTCCTATATATTATTCTTTACCTCCGGACCCTTCCGAACTCCTCGTGACGTCCAGGGATCTCATCCGGACTCGAACAACATTCGGTATTCACATACTAGTCTTCCTACTAACCCTAGCGCCACCGAACCTTAGTGTGTAGACCCTACGGGTTGGAGACACGCAGACATGACCGAGACGACTCTCGGGCAATAACCAACAGCGGATCTGGATACCCATGTTGGCTCCCACATGCTCCTCGATGATTTCATCGGTTGAACCACGATGTCGAGGATTCTATCAAACCCAGATGCAATTCCCTTTGTCAATCGATGCGTTACTTGCGAGACTCGATCGTCGGTATCCCAATACCTCGTTCGGTCTCGTTACCGACAAGTCACTTTACTCGCATCCGTAATGCATGATCCCGTGACCAACACCTTGGTCACATTGAGCTCATTATGATGATGCATTACCGAGTGGGCCCAGAGATACCTCTCCGTCATACGGAGTGACAAATCGATCTCGATCCATGTCAACCCAAGATACTTTCGGAGATACCGTAATGCACCTTTATAGTCACCCGATTACGTTGTGACGTTTGATACACCCAAGGCACTCCTACGGTAACCGGAGTTGCACGATCTCATGGTCGAAGGAATAGATACTTGACATTGGCAAAGCTTCTAGCAAGCGAACTATACGATCTTTTATGCTATGCTTATGATTGGGTCTTGTCCATCACATCATTCTCCTAATGATGTGATCCCGTTATCAACGACATCCAATGTCCATAGTCGAAACCATGACCATCTATTGATCTGCGGGCTAGTCAACTAGAGGCTCACTAGGGACATATTGGGGTCTAAGTGTTCACACGTGTATTATGATTTCCGGATAACACAGTTATAGCATGAACAAAAGACAATTATCATGAACATTGAAATATAATAATACTTTTATTATTGCCTCTAGGGCATATTTCCAACAGCTACATAATTATTTAACTACTCATTGATCTTCACTTATATCTTTTTGGAGTAGTTTGTCATTTACTCGTGTGCTTCACTTATATCCTATGAGTAAATGGTTGAATGAGTTGAATATCATAAATCTGAAATTATATATGTTTCATTTGCTTACCCCATTGGGAGTAATGACTTCACATCTAAGAAGTAGAGGTGGTAAATTTATTGAAGGTTAAGAAACATTGTATTGGTCACTTGAACAATTCATGAAAGAATATTGAAGGAAGAGAGATTTCACATATAAATATACTATCTTAGACATCTTCTATGATTGTGAGCCCCATTAATTATTTTTAAACCTGAGAAAATTAATTGAAATTGGAAAAGGAAGACAACATAATGAGTTATGCTTGGGTATATTTGTATAGAAGTTATATTGTTATAGATCCTCCGATATGTGGTGCTTGATATTTACAATCCTTTGCTAGCCAAAATATCTGTACTAAGCGGGAATACTACTTGTGCATCCAAATTCCTTGAACCAAGTTTCTTCCATGAGTGTCCACCATACCTACCTATATGCGGTATTTACCTGCTGTTCCAAGTAAATTTGCATGTGCCAAACTCTAAACCTTCAAATAATAATCTATTTTGTATGCCCGAATCGCTCATGTAGCGACTAGGGGCTATCAGTATCTTCCATGCTAAGTGGGTTATTCTCATGATGAGTGGATTCCGCTCATCATTCGCGAGAAAAATGGCTGGTAACTGGGATGCCCAGTCCCATGATCAAAAGATCAAAATAAAATCAAAATAATTGCAAACAAAATTCCCCCAGGATTGTTGTTAGTTGGAGGCACCCGTTGTTTCGGGCAAGCCATGGATTGATGATTGTTGGTGGAGGGGGAGTAAAAGCTTTACCTTTCTGTTTGGGAACTGCCTATAATGTATCTAGTATGGAAGGTATTGGGAACTCTTGGTTGTTATGTTGACAATGAAAGCATACCTCTCAAAATTATTTTCATCTCTGTTTAAAAGCTTCGAGCTCTGGCACCTCTACAGATCCCCGCTTCCCTCTGTGAAGGGCCTATCTTTTACTTTTATGCAAGAGTCAGTAGTATTCCTTCTCATTCCAACCTACTCTTTAGTTGGCAAGCATCATGTGATGGGGAAAGATCTAAGCATACATGGCCATTCAAATATATTTGATCATGAATTATTATTGTTGACAATTATCTATATGATAAGTAAGTTGGGAGGCGAAACATTAAGCCCCTATCTTTCTCTGTGTTCAATGGCTGCTATTTGTTCTAAATATGCTTTGAGTGGTAACAATCATGGAAGACTATATGATAGTTGAGTATGTGGGATTTGCTAAATCAAATATCTTACATAGACCCTTCCTGAAAGTAAGATGAACTGCAATTGTTTGATTACTGAGAACATAGTTTGCTAGTTTTCAAGAAAGTTTATGGTCTATGCTTTAACATTTGAATAGCTTGTGACTTAATCATGAGAAGTTTTATAAGATGAGCTACTATTATGACATATAATGATGCTAGAAAAGGTGATTGAAATTATCATTGATCAAATTTGTGCACCTACTAGCATTCACACTTCATAAATTGTTTCTTTTATCATTTACCTACTCGAGGACGAGCAGGAATTAAGCTTGGGGATGTTGATACGTCTCCAACGTATCTATAATTTATGAAGCATTCATGCTATTATATTATCTATTTTGGATGTTTATGGGCTTTATTATACACTTTTATATTATTTTTGGACTACGGAGGCCCAGCCCAAATTGTTGTTTTCTTGCCTATTTAAGTGTTTCGAAGAAAAGGAATATCAAACAGAGTCCAAACGGAATGAAACCTTCCGGATAGTTATTTTTGGAACGGAAGCGATCTAGGAGACATGGAGTAGACGTCAGGGAAGCTTCGAGGTGGCTATGAGGGTTAGTGGCGCACCCTACCCCCTGTGCGCACCCCCACCCTCGTGGGACCCTCGTGGCTCCCCTGACCGACTTTCTTCGCCTATATATACCCATATACCCTAAACACATCGAGGAGCAAAATAGATCAGGAGTTCCGCCGCTGAAGCCTCTGTAGCCACCAAAAACCAATCGGGACCCTATTCCGGCACCCTGCCGGAGGGGGGGGATCCCTTACCGGTGGCCATCTTCATCATCCCGGCGCTCTCCATGATGAGGAGGGAGTAGTTCACCCTCGGGGTTGAGGGTATGTACCAGTAGCTATGTGTTTGATCTCTCTCTCTCTCTCTCTCGTGTTCTTGAGGTCGTACGATCTTGATGTATCACGAGCTTTGCTATTATAGTTGGATCTTATGATGTTTCTCCGCCTCTACTCTCTTGTGATGAATTGAGTTTTCCCCTTGAAATTGTCTTGTCGGATTGAGTCTTTCAGGATTTGAGAACACTTGATGTATGTCTTGCCGTGCTTATCTGTGGTGACAATGGGATATTCACGTGATCTACATGATGTATGTTTTGGTGATCAACTTGAGGGTTCAATGAACTTATGCATAGGGGTTGGCACACGTTTTCGTCTTGACTCTCCGGTAGAAACTTTGGGGCACTCTTTGAAGTACTTTGTGTTGGTTGAATAGATGAATCTGAGATTGTGTGATGCATATCGTATAATCATGCCCACGGATACTTGAGGTGACCATGGAGTATCTAGGTGACACTAGGGTCTTGGTTGATTTGTGTCTTAAGGTGTTATTCTAGTACAAACTCTATGATAGATCGAACGGAAAGAATAGCTTCGTGTTATTTTACTGCGGACTCTTGAATAGATCGATCAGAAAGGATAACTTTGAGGTGGTTTCGTACCCTACAATAATCTCTTCGTTTGTTCTCCGCTATTAGTGACTATGGAGTGACTCTTTGTTGCATGTTGAGGGATATTTATATGATCCATTTATGTTATTATTGTTGAGAGAACTTGCACTAGTGAAAGTATGAACCCTAGGCCTTGTTTCCTACCATTGAATACCGTTTATGCTCACTTTTATCATTAGTTACCTTGCTGTTTTTATAATTTCAGATTACAAAAACCTATATCTACCATCCATATTGCACTTGTATCACCATCTCTTCGCCAAACTAGTGCACCTATATAATTTACCATTGTATTGGGTGTGTTGGGGACACAAGAGACTCTTTGTTATTTGGTTGCAGGGTTTGCTTGAGAGAGACCATCGTCATCCTATGCCTCCCACGGATTGATAAACCTTAGGTCATCCACTTGGGGAAAATTTGCTACTGTCCTACAAGCCTCTGCACTTGGAGGCCCAACAACGTCTACAAGAAGAAGGTTGTGTAGTAGACATCAGACTTGTCCTTGCGACATGCCGCCATTGGTGGACTCCGCGTCCCCCTGCTGATGTCGACCGCATCCTCCTCCTTGGCGCCACCCTAAAGGTTGTAGTACTCGTAGTAGTGGCTGCGCCAGGGCTCGCGTTAGTACTCCACCACCGATTCCTCGACGGACAGACTCTTCTCTACCTCGACCTCGGCCACACACAACTCCTCCTCCCCGCACTCCTTGATCTCCACTGCCTCCTGCATCTCCAGCTCCCGCTCGGCGATCTCATGAGGAAGCAGGTGCTCCATGGCCACCGCCGCCTTTTCGGACGTGGGTTGCATGCTGGATTTCGAGGTGACCTGGAATATCTTGGCGTGTGCGTCCTCCATCTTGGTGTGGATAGCCTCGACCTGGGCCAGGGCGACATCGGCGGCACGGACAGCAGCTCGAGCACTCTCGGTGTTTGTAGCCGCCATCGCAGCAGCAGCTGCAGCCGTCTCAGCTGCTGCAGCCGCCCTGTCGGTTGCCACAGACATCCTCTTGGCGGATGCGGCTACGCTCAATGCGGATGCGAGGACACTCTCGGTGTAGGCAGCCGCACTCTCGGCGGAAGCGACGGCGCTCGGGGAGGACGCGACCACCGTACGGGCCTTCACAAAGCGTTTCCACAATGTCATCTTTGCAAGAAGGGGTTGCGGGAATGGGGATCGGGATTCATGGATTCAGGGGTTGCCGACGCTGGAGCAGACGAGTCAACGAAGCTTAAGGAGGTAGACTTAAATAGACCCACGATTCATGGACTCTCTCTCTCTCTCTCTCTCTCTCACTCTCTCTCTCTCTCTCTCTCTCTCTCTCTCTCTCTCTCTCACTCACTCTCTCTCTCTCTCTCTCTCTCTCCTCCTCCTCTCTCTCTCTCTCTCTCTCTCTCTCTCTCTCTCTCTCTCTCTCTCTCTCTCTCTCTCTCTCTCTCTCTCTCTCTCTCTCTCTCCCTCCCTCCCTCCTCCCTCCCTCCCTCCCTCCCTCCTCCCTCCCTCCCTCTCTCTCTCTCTCTCTCTCTCTCTCTCTCTCTCTCTCTCTCTCTCTCTCTCTCTCTCTCTCTCTCTCTCTCTCTCTCTCTCTCTCTCTCTCTCTCTCTCTCTCTCTCTCTCTCTCTCTCTCTCTCTCTCTCTCTCTCTCTCTCTCTCTCTCTCTCTCTCTCTCTCTCTCTCTCTCTCTCTCTCTCTCTCTCTCTCTCTCTCTCTCTCTCTCTCTCTCTGGCTTTATCCCAATTCTTCCCGAGTCAGGCACTCTCTTAGTCGCTTACCCTCCTCTCTCACTCTGCTTCTCTTTGGTCACCTCTCCTCCTCATGTTACTGGCTAGGGTTGGTGGATTTCTTGCTCTCCTCCCCCCTTATTTATTCATAGATTCGAGTTAGTTGTGTGGATATTTGTCAGTTTATAAGTTCTTTTTTGTTGTTCTTGTGCTATATGAGCTAGGGTTTGTGGATTTATTTCTCTCCTCCCCCCTTATTTTTTCATAGATCCGAGCTATTTCCTGTGGATATATGTCACTCGATGAGTTCTTTTTGCTGTTGTTGTGCAGGTTTTGTTCTTGGGGGTGCTTGGGTCAGGGTCCTTGTGCTTATCCGCGAGCGAATCTACTATTGAAGTATTTCATCTGCTAATACTCTAGTCTTGAATATGTTTTGTGGTGTATGAGTTTTACGATTAGGGTTATTCTTTAGTTATTGTTTTTTTGTGTGTTCCACGTTTTGATCTAATCTCCTAGTTTTAGCACATCCTTTTGATTTACAGTTAGGGTTATGCTTTGAGTAGTTTTGTTGTTATTTTTAAGTTCATTTGCTGGTGACATGTGTTAGTTTAGTTGTTTACTGGTGGAATGGATTTTTGCCACTTTAAATGAGCAGGCTTCGCTAGGGCTGTGCTATATATGGATTTGGTGTAATTGATGTTTATATAGTGAGTTTTTAGGATTTTTAATGTTAATTATACTAGGTATATTGTTGAGTATACTGTAAAGATCCCTTTTTTATCTTAAACCATTTAATTTGTGGCTACTTTGCAATTTTTGATGTTGTCATAGTTATAGGTAGTGTATTGTTTCTTAGGTTATGCTGGTTGTTATAGTTATTGTTGTTGGGAAACTTAGTAGAAAACAAAAAAAAGTCACCATACGAACACCCAGGGGAACAATATGAAGATGCATATACGGTTTGGATCAATGATCGTTAGCGACGGAGTTGCAGCAAAAGTAGACAAGTTGGTGTAGATCGTACTTGGAGTCCCTCGAACCATTGATGACGATCCCGCGAATCACCCTCAAACGATCCCTTGAACCACCCTCAAATGATCCTCGAACGAAAGACCAAAAACATGACCTCTCTACTTGGTTGCAAGTGTACGGTCTTCACGATCCAGTAGCGCTTCGCCATGTAGAGCTAATTATGGCCGGAGAGTTAGAGGGAGGAGATTAGAACTATATTGGGCTTCTGAGGAATAGAGGAACTAGGTCAATCTCTAATTAGACAACTAGGACCAACTAGAACTAGAACTAGATGAACTAGAGGAGGCTCCAAAACTTGTATATCAAATAGGACACAGTACCTCAAGGATATACATGTTAGAGGGGGACAAGAGGGTTGCCACCAAGGAGGGAAAGAACCTCCTTGGTGCATCTGCCAGGGAGGAGGAGTTGGACTCCTCCCCCACTAGGACCCCCCATAGACACACACAAGGAAAGAGGGGTGCCACCTCCACTTGGGCCCTTTTGGCCGAAGTTGCCTTGCACCTCTTGGCCTTTTAAGGCCCGTTGATATTTAATTAAATATAAAATCCTTCTAATAATTACTAGACCCTTTTATATATAATATAACATCACTGGAAATATTTTTGACCTATATATATTAATTATCGGGAATACCCGATATTGCACGATAATTTCTGAAACCCTTGTAGCGACCCCGAAACGCTTCTGGTTCCTCTAGGAACTATTCTGAATATTGATGAAAATATTTCAGAAATCAATCATCGATACTGTTGTCCTACTAACACTCTTAAAATCATGATTACCTTAAGCTTGTGACCCCGTAGGTTCGGTAAATCATAGTCATGAATAGAATCCCTTTGTTCAATGACCGAAAGAGGAACCGTCGACATCCATATCAATCCCTAATGACATTCGAGTGAACCTTTGGTTATTACACTGATACAGTGAGGTGCTATACGAACGGTTTTTAACCCCTTTCCGTGATGGTATTCTGAAACGTCGCCTAGTGAGTGACTGCGATAGGGGGGTCCTTCCCACACGACCCAGAAACTGTCGGGGGTAGGCCCTCCTAGCACACACGCTCGGCAAAATGAGGTTGTGTGCGGCAAGCGAGCGATCAAATATGATTATCTAGGCCCAATCAGTTCCGGTCGTAAGTACATCCCACATAGTCAGTCCGAAACAAACGTTTCTGTTTGTTATGTAGATTCCACACAGTCAATCCAAGAAATACGTTTTCGTTCTTATGTACATCCCACACAGTCAATCTAGGGAAAACATTTCCGTTCGTATGTACGTCCCACACAGTCAATCTAGGGAAGACATTTCCGTTTGTATATACATCCCACACAGTTTTATCTATAAGCTCGTGTGTGATAGGTGTAACTATCACACCCGCTCTACCTCGGTTACCCGTTTGCGTTTATTCAACTACATCATGCTTGATTTGATGAAGAAAACTGTATGGCATTGGGCTATCAATCACAAGCGCCTTTACTGCTAGAACCGTTTGCAAAGTTCCCTGACCCATTTAGTAGGTTTATTAGTTTACAATTAATAATTATAGTATTACGCAAATTCACATTTCATATCGGACAACTGTTTGCTAATTTCATATCATGCACATAAATATATTTTAACAACATAGTATGATAGCTACCTGAAAACTGCACAATACATCATATAGCTAGTTCAGAATCATAAGAACAATATTAGAATATATTCATTTCCCTAATCGAGATCATCGAGGCTCGTCTTATCCACCTCTCTTTTAGTTCAGTAAGAACCTGTTTTGCACTGCCCAACTAGGAAAGTGCCTCCTCCTTCGCCAACACCATCTTATCAAAGTCGATTTAAAAAATCCAAGCTCATTCTCCACCTTCCTCTTTTTATCCCGAATCTTCAAATATTCTTTAGAGTTGACAACACTTTCTCTAAGCCTACCACTGTTCTCTTCCTCATATATGCTCCGGAGCTTTGCTAGGCACATCTTCAAAGACTGTGGCTGATGTCTACTACACAACCTTCTTCTTGTAGACGTTGTTGGGCCTGCAAGTACACAGGTTTGTAGGACAGTAGCAAATTTCCCTCAAGTGGATGACCTAAGGTTTATCAATCCGTAGGAGGCGTAGGATGAAGATGGTCTCTCTCAAACAACCCTACAACAAAATAACAAAGAGTCTCTTGTGTCCCCAACACACCCAATACAATAGCAAATTGTATAGGTGCACTAGTTCGGCGAAGAGATGGTGATACAAGTGCAATATAGATAGTAGATATGTCACACCCTAGCTAGTTCATGCATTAGAGTGTTGCATCATGTCCATTTTTTTCAACAGAAACCTGAAATGGGATTGCCAGAACCCCCAGCCCCCTCTGAAACAAACTAGGGTTTACTAAAAATATTTTCGATGAACCTGAAATGCCCTTCTAAAATGTCCATCATTTTTGTCTTGGTTCAGAAGCTCTGCCAAAAGTGATGCACAATTTCCTAGGTCATCCTAAGGTCTTTGAATTAAATCATAACTATTTGAATTTGGACATTTAAAATTTATAAAATATTTCAAATGTCCAAATATTCCCAAACTAAAATGTTTCATGTTGGTAATATTCCAACAATGGACCAGGAGCAGTTTGGTGAATTTTAGAACCTTTCTGGTATTTTAAATAACTCAACAAAGTTGCAGAAAAATAGAAAAAGAAAAAGCAGAAGAAAACTTACCTGGCGCCTCGGCCCACTAGCCAGCCCACTGCCGGCCAGCCCAAAGACCGCGCCAATGAGCTGCTTGCCGACCAGCAGCAGCGAGGTGCTCGACGGCGAGCACCGCATGGGTGCCACGCACCTGCTCGCCGTCTCGCCGTTTCCCTCGCCTTGCCACGTCGGGGATCGACCCCTCGCTCTCTCCCGCACCCCCCAGACGCCCCCGTTCCTCTCCAGTTCGTCTCCCTCGCTCCCCCACGCCATGGCCGACGCCACCGCCGCCGCACCACCGTCGTAGCCGCGTTCTCCGTCAACCCCACGCCGCGCCACCGTGTCCAGGAGCTCCGCCGTCGTCGACTCCTTCGAGCTAGCCGAGCCCCGAGCGCTCGCGTGCCCCGAAGACGCCGCACCAGCCTCGCCCGAGTCCGCCGCCGCCGGAGATCCCCTTCAACGCCGTCGCCGCCTCAGCTCGTCCCCGACCCCGCCGGTGGCCTCTACGTGAGCTCTGTGAGCTCAGCTACCTTCCCTACTCTCTCTCTCTCGCTCCCGTGCACCACAGCGAGCGCACGAGGATCGCACGCACGCACCGCCGCGGACCTCGTCGCCGACGTGCTCCCGGCCATCTTCCGGTCATTTCACCGTGTCCATCGCGTTCACCACGACGCGATGGAGCTAACCACGCACTTCCCGCACTTCACCGCACACCCCAGCACGAGTTCGACTCCACCCGAGCTCCGGTGGCCGCCAGAGTCGCCGCCGGCGCCAACTCCGGCCACCCCGAGCCCAACGGACTCCGCCAAGAGCTGCGGCTCGTCCTCAGCTTCACTCCGGTGGTCTCCGCGCCCCTTTTGGTGGCCGGAACGGCCAAAAACACTTTCGCCGCCGCGTCGGGCTCGCCGGCGGTTAAACGCCGGTGGGTTTGACCCTGGTTTTGACCACGGGTGGGCCCAGGTTGACCCCCCTGGGTCTATGACATGTGGGCCCAGCCCTGCTAATTAACCTAGTTTAGTTTTAATCAAATTCTAACTAAACTAACCCCACTGACATGCGGGACCCACTGGTCAGTTTGACCTGACCAGCCCGTTGACCACTGACGTCATCATGACACAGTGCTGACGCAGTATTTAAATTACTTGAATTATTTTTACACAGGAAATTCCAGAAAATGTTTCAAACTTCAAAAATTCATATAAAATCAACCATAGCTCCAAATGAGACAAATTATATATGAAAAATGATCAGAAAAATCCAATCTTTCCATCTGTACAGGTTTCATGCATGTTTACAGAAGCTAACTTGCTGTTTATGGCAGAACAAGTTTAAGCACTTTAAATGATCATATGAGAGTTTGAAAATTGCATCTTTGGTCCAAATGCTTCAAACTCATCTGATCTTAGTTGCATTAGCCCAACACACTCATTTTGCCATGTCTCATTGCATGCATCATATTGTTGCATCTTGTTTGGTAATGCTGTGTATCGGTGTTCTCTGCGGCAGGTTCTGCCCCTGAGGAGTACCGTGATAACCCCGACGAAGAGCAATACCCGTGCACCGACCCGTCAGGCAAGCAACCAACCATTTGATCATATCGATAAAATCCCATGTTCTTGCTCCTGCTCTCGTTTACTGCATTAAGACAACGCGATTCAAACTGCTGTGTGCTGCGGTAGTTGAACCCATTTCCTCTGCATGACCTGTCATTGCCACAGTAACTAGATGAAACCCACTAGCATGTGTAGGAGTTGATTGAGCCATATGATTGCGTTGTTCCTACCTTGCTATGCCTGCTATGCTTAGAGTCGTGTCAGTCTGGTTCATCGGGTGATGGCTAGAGTGAAATGATCGAGTCGATGAGAGTAAGGTGTTGAACACGATTTGGTAAAGGTATCGATGAAAGGCCATGTAGGAGTACATGGTGGGTTGTTTCATTGAGGCCGCCCTGCTAATCGAGATCTGTATGTGTGATTTAAGATTCAGCTACTACCATACATTGGGCCCTGAAATATGACCCCGCTCGACTTCTTATTCACGCTAGTTCTCTGTCCAGGAGTTGCAAGTAGTTTCTGGTGTTTGTAGCCTACTGGAGGCCGTGGACAGCGCTGACCGTAGGGGTGGGCTGTGATGCGGTAGGTACGTGGCCGGGTGTACCGGATGCCCGTTTGGTATCTCGGGAACCCTGTTCACATCGTTTGGGGCTGTGAGCGAGACTTCGGCCGGAACTCCTCATAGATGGAACCCAAATAGGCGATAAACCTGGACTAGAGACTTGAGTGTCTAGGTAGGTCGTGGTCTACACCCACGTCGGTTTTCGCTGAAGTCTGCCGAGCACATGTCGTGTGCGACGCTAAGTGGTGGAAACATGTATGAAGAAGTACACCCTGCAGGTTAACATCATCTATTGAATAGCGGCGTCATGTAAAGGACTACTTGGTTGCCTATACAGTTCATAAACAAGCAAATGGATACTACTAAAAGCCTCAAGATAAGCGTGAGTGCCGAGGATGGCTTCTCCGTAGGAAGACGGGTTGGATCCTCGGTGGTGTATTGAAGTGATGAGTAGTGGACTCGAAAGTCATAAAACTATTTCAAGTTGGTGTCTCGTAGGATAGCTTAGCCATGAGTCAAAGCTGGCTTGCTGCAATAACCCCACCAACCCTTCTTGATAATATGCATGTATGTAGGATCGATGTAAGTCTTCTTTGAGTACCTTTGTACTCATGTTGCTTTAATTTACATTTTTAGAAGATGCCACAAACCCTTCCGACGGGTTCTTCGTGAGACGTTGACATCGATGAGTAGACTAAGGCCCGTGGTGATCTGAGCAAGTGAAGGACCATGTAGTATAGCTAGGCTTACCCAAGCCTCTTTTATTTTACTAGTTGTCTGTACTCAGACAAAAACACTTCCGCTGTTGGCTTGTATGCTTGTATGACTTGTATGTGGGTTGTGTGACCCGTACTTGTGTGTATGATATGAATGGCTCTCTGAGCCTTTAAATAAAGTACTCGTGTCGTAGAGTCATGTTGTGATGCCTTGTTGTATTTGCACATATCGAGCATATTGTGTGTATGATTGAAATGCTTGGTATGTGTGGGATCGACTATCTAGTTGTTTATCTTTAGTAGCCTCTCTTACGGAAATGTCTCCTAGTGTCTCCTTGAGCCTTGGTAGCTTGCTCTGCTCCGGAACACTTAGGCTGGCCGGCATGTGTCCTTCTTCGTTCTGTGTCTGTCCCTTCGGGAAATGTCACGCTTTGAGTACCGGAGTCTGTTAGCCCGCTACAGCCGGTTTATCGGAGTCTGCTAGCCCAGTGCTACAGCCGGAACTTACTTGCTGTTGACCGACACGTTCGATCTTTGGGTCATGGATGCTGTCCTCGTAAGTCTGTGCCACTTTGGGTTTACGACTAGTCATGTCAGCCCGGCTCCTTATCATATGGATGCTAGCGACACTATCATATCGTGTGCCAAAAGGCTAAACGGTCCCGGCCAAGGTAAGGTGGCACCGTTGGGATACCGTGCGTGAGGCCGCAAAGTGATATGATGTGTTACAGGCTAGATCGATGTGACATTGAGTCGGGGTCCTGACAAGATATAGGTTTTTGTAATCTAAATATAAAAAACAGCAAGGTAACTAATGATAAAAGTGAGCGTAAACGGTATTGCAATGATAGGAAACAAGGCCTAGGGTTCATACCTTCACTAGTGCAAGTTCTCTCAACAATAATAACATAGATAGATCATATAACAATCCCTCAACATGCAACAAAGAGTCACTCCAAAGCCACTAATAGCAGAGAACAAACGAAGAGATTATGGTAGGGTACGAAACCACCTCAAAGTTATCCTTTCTGTTCTATCTATTCAAGAGTTCGTAGTAAAATAACAAAAACCTATTCTTTCCGCTCAATCCATCATAGAGTTCATACTAGAATAACACCTTAAGACACAGATCAACCAAAAACCCTAATGTCACCTAGATAGTCCATTGTCACCTCAAGTATCCGTGGGCATGATTATACGATATGCATCACACAATCTTAGAATCATCCAACCAACACAAAGTACTTCAAAGAATGCCCCAAAGTTTCTACCGGAGAGTCAAGAAAACATGTGCCAACCCCTATGCATAGGTTCATGGGCGGAACCCGCAAGTTGGTCACCAAACCATACAACAAGTGGCACGTGATATCCCATTGTCACCACAGATAAACACGGCAAGACATACATCAAGTGTTCTCAAATAAAGACTCAATCCGATAAGATAACTTCAAGAGGGAAACTCAATTCATCACAAGAGAGTAGAGGGGGAGAAACATCATACGATCCAACTATAATAACAAAGCTCGCGATACATCAAGATCGTGCCATAGAGGGAACATGAGAGAGAACACGAGAGAGAGAGAGAGAGAGAGAGAGAGAGAGACAGAGAGAGATCAAAACCATAGCCACTGGTACATACCCTCATCCTCGAGGGTGAACTACTCTCTCCTCGTCATGGAAAGCGCCGGGATGATGAAGATGGCCACCGGTGATGGGTTCCCCCTCTGGCAGGGTGCCCGAACGGGCTCCCAAGAGGTTTTTGGTGGCTACAGAGGCTTGCGGCGACGGAACACCCGATCTATCTTGATATTCAATGTTTTTAGGGTACGTAGGCTTACATAGGTGAAAGAAGTCGGTCGGGGGGTGCTCGAGGGGTCCACGAGACAGGGGGCGCACCCATTTGGGGGGGGGGGGGCGCCCCTATCTTCTGGGCTCCTCGAGGATCTTCTGACGTGAACTCCAAGTCTCCAGGATCATATTCTTCCAAAAAATCACGCTGCCGAAGGTTTCATTCCGTTTGGACTCCGTTTGATATTCCTTTTCTTCGAAATACTAAAACAGGCAATAAAACAGCAATATGGGCTGGGCCTCCGGTTAATAGGTTAGTCCCAAAAATGATATAAATGTGTAAAATAAAGCCCATAAACATCCAAAAGGGGTGATATAATAGCATGGAACAATAAAAAATTATAGATACGTTGGAGACGTATCAAGCATCCCCAAGCTTAATTCCTGCTCGTCCTCGAGTAGGTAAATGATAAAAATAGAATTTCTGATGTGGAATGCTACCTAGCATAATTCTCAATGTAATTTTCTTTATTGGGGCATGAATGTACAGATCCAAATGATACAAAATAAAAGTTCATATGAAAATGGTGATACTTGAAGCATACTAATCAAAGTAATCATGTCTTCTCAAAATAACATGGCCAAAGAAAGTTATCCCTACAAAATCATATAGTTTGGCTGTTGCTCTATCTTCATCACACAAAGTATTTAATCATGCACAACCCCGATGACAAGCCAAGCAATTGTTTCATACTTTAATAATCTCAAACTCTTTCAACTTTCATGCAATATATGAGCGTGAGCCATGGACATAGCACTATATGTGGAGTAGAATGGTGGTTGTGGAGAAGACAAAAAGGAGAAGATAGTCTCACATCAACTAGGCGTATCAACGGGCTAAGGAGATGCCCATTAATAGATATCAATGTGAGTGAGTAGGGATTGCCATGCAACAAATGCACTAGAGCTATAAATATATGAAAGCTCAACAAAAGAAACTAAGTGGGTGTGCATCCAACTTGCTTGCTCACGAAGACCTAGGGTATTTTGAGGAAGCCCATCATTAGAATATACAAGCCAAGTTCTATAATGAAAAATTCCCACTAGTATATGAAAGTGACAACATATGAGACTCTCTATCATGAAGATCATGGTGCTACTTTGAAGCACAAGTGTGGAAAAAGAGATAGTAGCATTGTCCCTTCTCTCTTTTTCTCTCATTTTTTCTTTTCTTTTTCTCTTTTTTGTTTCTTCCTCTTTTTTTTCTTTGGCCTTTTTTTCTTTTTGGCCTTTCTCTTTTTTTTTTCTTTTTGTAAAGTCCGAAGTCTCATCCCGACTTGTGGGGGAATCATAGCCTTCATCATCCTTTCCTCACTAGGACAATGCTCTAATAATGAAGATCATCACACTTTTATGGATTTACAACTCAAGAATTACAACTCAAAGCTAGAACAAGATATGACTCTATATGAATGCCTCCGGCGGTGTACCGGGATATGCAATGAATCAAGAGCGACATGTATGAAAATTATGAAGGCGGCCTTGCCACAAATACAATGTCAACTACATGATCATGCAAAGAGAAATATGACAAAAGTAATGTATGTCATGATGATGATGATGGAAGTTGCATGGCAATATATCTCGGAATGGCTATGGAAATGCCATGATAGGTAGGTATGGTGGCTGTTTTGAGGAAGGTATAGGTGTATGGTACCGGCGAAAGTTGCGCGGCACAAGAGAGGCTAGCAATGGTGGAAGGGTGAGGTGCGTATAATCCATGGACTCAACATTAGTCAAAAGAACTCATATACTTGTTGCAAAAATCTAGAAGTCATCAAAAACCAAAGCACTACGCGCATGCTCCTAGGGGGATAGATTGGAAGGAAAAGACCATCGCTCGTCCCCGACCGCCACTCATAAGGAAGACAATCAATAAATAAAATTGTGCTCCAACTTCAACACAAAGTGGTTCACCATACGTGCATGCTACGGGAATCACAACCCTCAACACAAGTACTTTTCATAATCACCTCAACTAGCATGACTCTAATATCAGTACCTCCATATCTCAAAACAATTATCAAGCATCATATTGCCCAACTTGGATGCTCATCATTCTAGGACCAACTTTGTAACCATAGCAAATACCATGCTGTTCTAAAAGACTCTCAAAATAATATAAGTGAAGCATGAGAGACTAGCAATTTCTTCAAAATATAACCACTGCCGTGCTCTAAAAGATATAAGTGAAGCACTAGAGCAAATGACAAACTACTACGAAATATATAAGTGAAGATCAATGAGTAATCGAATAATTGTGAAACTATGTGAAGACACTCTAACATTAAGGAATTTCAGATCTTGGTATTGTATTCAAACAGCAAGAAAATACTAACAAAAGAAAATGACGCTCCAAGCAAAACACATATCATGTGGTGAATAAAAATATAGCTCCAAGTAAAGTTACCGATGAACGAAGACGAAAGAGGGGATGCCATCCGGGGCATCCCCAAGCTTAGGCTCTTGGTTGTCCTTGAATATTAACTTGGGGTGCCTTGGGAATCCCCAAGCTTAGGCTCTTACCACTCCTTATTCCATAGTCCATCGAATCTTTACCCAAAACTTGAAAACTCCACAACACAAAACTCAACAGAAAACTCGTAAGCTCCGTTAGTATAAGAAATTAAAACAACCACTTAGGTACTGTAATGAACTCATTATAAACTCGTATTGGTGTAAAATCTACTGTATTCCAACTTATCTGTGGTTCATACCCTCCGATACTACTCATAGATTCATCAAAATAAGCAAACAACGAATAGAAAACAGAATCTGTCAAAAACAGAACAGTCTGTAGTAATCTGTATCAAACATATACTTCTGGAACTCCAAAAATCCTACCAAATTAGGAAGTCCTAAGAAATTTGTGTACCAATCCAGAGAAAAAATAACCAGATCAAAAGCACGTTTCTGTGAATTAACAAAACTAATTTACTGGGTGCAAAAGTTTCTGAATTTCAGCAGGACCAACACAACTATCACCGTAAGCTATCCTAAAGGTCTTACTTGGCACTTTATTGAAACAAAAGCTATAAAACATGATTACTACAGTAGAATAATCATGTGGACACATAAAAACAGTAAGGATAAATATTGGGTCGTCTCCCAACAAGCGCTTTTCTTTAATGCCTTTTAGCTAGGCATGATGATGACAATGATGCTCACATAAAAGATCAGAATTGAAACATAACGGGAGCATCATGAAGCATATGACTAGCACATTTAAGTCTAACCCACTTCCTATGCATAGGGATTTTGTGAGCAAACAACTTATGGGAACAATATTCAACAAGCATAGGAAGGTAAAACAAGCATAACTTCAAGATTTTCAACACATAGAGAGGAAACTTGACAATATTGCAATTCCTACAAGCATATGTTCCTCCCTCATAATAATTTTCAGTAGCATCATGAATGAATTCAACAATATAACCAGCACCTAAATCATTCTTTTCATGATCTACAAGCATAGAAAATTTACTACTCTCCACATAAGCAAAATTATTCTCATGAATAGCAGTGGGAGCAAACTCAACAAAATAATTATCATGTGAGGCATAATCCAATTGAAAACTAAAATCATGATGACAAGTTTCATGGTTATCATTATTCTTAATAGCATACAAGTCATCACAATAATCATCATAGATGGCAACTTTGTTCTCAAGATCAATTGGAACCTCTTCCGAAATAGTGGATTCATCACTAAATAAAGTCATGACCTCTCCAAATCCACTTTCATCAATATAATCATCATAATGCTTTCATCTAAATAAATTTGCTCAACAAAGCTTGGGGGACAAAAAATATCATATTCATCAAACATAGCATCCCCAAGCTTGTGGCTTTGCATATCATTAGCATCATGGATATTCAAGGAATTCAGACTAACAACATTGCAATCATGCTCATCATTCAAAGATGTAATACCAAACATTTTATAGACTTCTTCTTCTAGCACTTGAGCACAATTTTTCTTTCCATCAAACTCACAAAAGATATTAAAAATATGAAGTGTATGAGACAAACTCAAATCCATTTTTTTTGTAATTTTCTTTTATAGACTAAACTAGTGATAAAACAAGAAACAAAAAGATTCCATTGCAAGATCTAAAGATATACCTTCAAGCACTCACCTCCCTGGCAATGGTGCCAGAAAAGAGCTTGATGTCTACTACACAACCTTCTTCTTGTAGACGTTGTTGGGCCTGCAAGTGCACATGTTTGTAGGACAGTAGCAAACTTCCCTCAAGTGGATGACCTAAGGTTTATCAATCCGTAGGAGGCGTAGGATGAAGATGGTCTCTCTCAAACAACCCTGCAACCAAATAACAAAGAGTCTCTTGTGTCCCCAACACACCCAATACAATAGCAAATTGTATAGGTGCACTAGTTCGGCGAAGAGATGGTGATACAAGTGCAATATAGATAGTAGATATAGGTTTTTGTAATCTGAAAATATAAAAAACAGCAAGGTAACTAATGATAAAAGTGAGCGTAAACGGTATTGCAATGATAGGAAACAAGGCCTAGGGTTCATACCTTCACTAGTGCAAGTTCTCTCAACAATAATAACATAGATAGATCATATAACAATCCCTCAACATGCAACAAAGAGTCACTCCAAAGCCACTCATAGCGGAGAACCAACGAAGAGATTATGGTAGGGTACGAAACCACCTCAAAGTTATCGTTTCTGTTCTATCTATTCAAGAGTTCATAGTAAAATAACATAAAGCTATTCTTTCCGCTCAATCCATCATAGAGTTCATACTAGAATAACACCTTAAGACACAAATCAACCAAAAACCCTAATGTCACCTAGATACTCCATTGTCACCTCAAGTATCCGTGGGCATGATTATACGATATGCATCACACAATCTCAGATTCATCCAACCAACACAAAGTACTTCAAAGAATGCCCCAAAGTTTCTACCGGAGAGTCAAGAAAACGTGTGCCAACCCCTATGCATAGGTTCATGGGTAGAACCCACAAGTTGGTCACCAAAACATACATCAAGTGGCACGTAATATCCCATTGTCACTACATATAAACACGGCAAGACATACATCAAGTGTTCTCAAATAAAGACTCAATCCGATAAGATAACTTCAAGAGGGAAACTCAATTCATCACAAGAGAGTAGAGGGGGAGAAACATCATAAGACCCAACCATAATAACAAGGCTCGCGATACATAAAGATCGTGCTATAGAGGGAACACGAGAGAGAGAGAGAGATCAAACACATAGCCACTGGTACATACCCTCAGCCCCGAGGGTGAACTACTCCCTCCTCATCATGGATAGCGTCGGGATGATGAAGATGGCCACCGGTGATGGGTTCCCCCTCCGGCAGTGTGCCGGAACGGGCTCCCGAGAGGTTTTTGGTGGCTACAGAGGCTTGTGGCGGCGGAACTCCCGATCTATCTTGATATTCGATGTTTTTACGTTACGTAGGCTTATATAGGCGAAAGAAGTCGGTCGGGGGGTGCTCGAGGGGTCCACGAGACAGGGGGGCGCGCCTAGTAGGGGGGTGCGCCCCCTATCTCCTGGGCTCCTCGAGGATCTTCTGACATGAACTCCAAGTCTCCAGGATCATATTCTTCCAAAAACTCACGCCGCCGAAGGTTTCATTCCGTTTGGACTCCGTTTGATATTCCTTTTCTTTGAAATACTGAAACATGCAATAAAACAACAATATGGCTGGGCCTCCGGTGAATAGGTTAGTCCCAAAAATGATATAAATGTGTAAAATAAAGCCCATAAACATCCAAAAGGGGTAATATATTAGCATGGAACAATAAAATTATAGATACGTTGGAGACATATCAGTGGCCAGTCTTGATAAACCCACTCCAGGTAAGAAAACTTCCGTTCATCCTATAATATTCAAAAGTAGATCATTAACAATTGTAGGGGAAATGGTTTTATAGCAACATATAAAATCACCAATACTTATTTTTAAAAAGTGAAGAAATAGGTTAATTATGACATATCTTCTCAAAAAGATCAATGTTCAAATGAATTAATTGCTAATGAGAAAAAAATCAAATTCTGAAACATCAGAAGCTATAATTAACTACAACAACACTACAAGTTCTTACTCATGTACTATAAATAAAAAATTGAACATTTTATGAGGAAGCTAAATATAAATGCAACAACATAGCGACAGTGTTTGGATGACAACAAATTGATACTAACAGGTGTGTACATGCACAAATTTAGTAACATAAAACTAATAGCACTAAGCCGTTCACTATGTATGCCAAAACCGGTGTAAAGACAATTGTTGCTATATTTTGCACCGGTGCCCTGCACTGGCGAGCCTATGCAATTGAAAGAAAAATCAGGGACCCGGACTCCGGTGCACCTAGTTGCTCTGATGCCCAGTTCCTGCGTGCCATAAAGATTTAGTACTTTACAACTTGGCTACTCGGATGTGTGGAACAAAGTTAGCTGCACAAATTGCTGAAGCGGCGCCAAATAATTTTCTAATGGCACCACTGATGAGATGGCAACATTTTTAGATACTAGGTACAAACTATGACACTGTCTTAGGATGCATTTGGTTGAAGGTGTGGTATGAATGGGTTGGGACCGTGGCAATGTCTAAATCACATCTAAAAAATGTTCTGTAACAACGAAAGTGGGGCTAACCCTCTCTGCATATGCTAGAAGTTTCCTCCCACTATCCACAGATTCAAACGCAACTAGCTTCACGCATGGAGATTGATGGTGACAACGAGCAGACATGTCTTCAGCCACCGTGCTTCATTCGTTGCAACTGATGGTCCTAGGGAGCTACAAGAGGAAGAAATGACTCAAATCGACTGTCGGGTTAAAATCCTTCATTCCAAGTCATAGTCCGAGAGAGAAGAGAGGCATACTCGTGTGGTTAAGGAGTCGTCATCGGAGGAGGATCCGCTAGAGAGGTCATTGAAAAAGACCATGGCGACCTCGGCGGTAGGATGCAAGACAGCGAGAGCGAGAAGCAAGCAAGGAAGCGGCTATAGCTTCGGAAGGAAGGAAGGAGGAAACATGAGAAATGTGAATTGCGGTCGGGGAGAAAAGGGGATGGGGACGGGGGGTAAATATTTCGGTGGTAGGCCAAAAAATTTGAAATGTGGAGATTAGCTTTGCACGTGGTGCCGCCGGACACCATTCACTTTAAACGATTGTGTGCATCTCAAACAATTTTTCTACTTTACGCGCATGGGATGAGTTTGATAATTCAAATTTTGGTGAAAATTTCCCTGGGAACTGTCCTCATCGACGTCATTGCATGATTTAAATCACTTGCTAATTTGGGAACACAAAAGAGCGTACAACACACATACCACACTAACTGGATCAAGCAATTTTAGTAATACACAAAGCCAGTTGACCTAAACATTGCTCTAACAAAAGACTAGCATTAAAAACAAAGCCTAAGTTCGCATAATTTTAACAAATCTGCCACGCCAGCCTATGCATCACCGGTGTGAGATGAGACTTTGATGAATTGTCCTAGTGACATGCCACCATTGGTGGACTCCACGTCCCCCTGCTGATGTCGACCGCGTCCTCGTCCTTGGCGCCGCCCTCAAGGTTGTAGTACTCATAGTAGTGGTTGCGACAGGGCTCGCGTTGGTAATCCACCGTCGACTCCTCGATGGACATACTCTTCTCTACCTCCACCTCACCCACGCGCAAATCCACCTCCACGCACTCGTCGATCTCCGTCGCCTCCTGCATCTCCAGCTCCCGCTCGGTGATCTCATGAGGAAGCAGGTGCTCCATGGCCACCACCGCCTTTTTGGACGTGGGTTGCATGCTGGATTCTAAGGTGACCTAGAATATCTTGGCGTGTGTGTCCTCCATCTTGGTGTTGATGGTCTCGACCTGGGCCAGGGCGACATCAGCGGCACAGACAGCAGCTCGAGCCCTCTCAGCGTTTCTAGCCGCCGTTGCAGCAGCAGCTACAACCGTCTCGGCTGATGCAGCTGCCCTGTCGGCTGTCGTAGACATCCTCTTGGCGGATGCGGATGCGGCTATGCTCAATGCGGATGCGAGGATAGTCTCAGCGTAGGCGCGCTCTCGGCACAGGCGATGGTGCTCGGGGAGGACATAGCCACCGTACGGGCCTTCACAAAGCGTTTCCACGAAGTCATCTTTGCAAGAAGGTTTTGCGGGAATGGGGATCGGGATTCATGGATTCGGGGGTTGCCAGCACTAGAGCAAACAATTCAGCAAAGCTTAACGAGGAAGACTTAAATAGACCCACGAGTTTTCATCGCAAACGGTTCCTAAAAAATACTGTGGGTAATGTTGTTGATATTTTTATTAGCTATGAAAGACGAATTTGGAGTAAAGTGGCAACAGATGGTGTTTTAAATGTATGAGAAAATTTGTAGTACTAATACAACTGTCATGTCAAATTTTGGAAAATTCCTGGGGTCATTTGATCTTTTAAGACATTTAAGTGAATTTCTAGCCATTTAATGATTGTAATTCAAATTTGAACTACATGTACATGCAATAGCTAACCATAACGGTTTGAAAATTCATATTTTGTGTACTTGTGTGCGAGTTAATTCCATGTGTAGTAAATTAGAAGGAATTTTCAAACATATTGGTCTCATGGCTATGACACAATTAAGCATGGAGTGCCATGGCATTTAAATTCCAAAAAAATAAAAAAAAAGATTAGAAACACATGAAACCTTGCTTGATGTAATGTCATGCCACCAAGATGATATGGTAATTTTTTTTTGGCATGTTTGACAAAAGTTTGGACACACACCCCTCAAAAACCGAAGCAACTCACTAGAAGGCTCGTGGTTCCAAGAGGGAACAATGCATGTTTGATGACGAACGGGCAATAGATTCCTCTTACGGGCTTCAAAAACTTTCTACAGTTAACGTGCCTTAATACAACTGTCGTGTCAAAATTGGGAAAAATTCAGGGGTCATTTGACCGTAGTCCAAATTTGAACTACACCTACATTTAACGGCTAACCATAACGCTTTCAAAAATCATATCTATGTACTTGTGTGCGAGTTAATTCCATGTGCAATAAATTGGAAGGAATTTTCAAACATATTGGTCTCACGCCTTGGACACTTGCATGGAGTGCCATGGCATTTAAATTCCAAAAAACTAAAAAAGATCAAAAACACATGAAACCTTGCTTGATGTAATGTCATGCCACCAAGATGATGTGGTAAAAAAATTGGCATGTTTGACGAAATTTTGGACAAACACCCCTGACAAACCGGAGCAACTTACTAGAGGGCTCGTGGTTTCGAGAGGGAACAATGAATGTTTGATGACGAATGGGAGATAGCTTCCACTTACGGTGTTCAAATTTTTTCTACATTTAACATGCACTAATACAACTGTCATGTGAAAATTTGGAAAATTCTAGGGGTCATTTGACCTTTTAAAGACATTTAAGTGATTTTCTAGCCATTTAATGACCGTAATTCAAATTTGAACTACATCTACATGCAACAGCTAACCATAACGGTTTTTAAAAAATCATATTTGTGTACTTGTGTGCGAGTTAATTCCATGTGCAGTAAATTAGAAGGAATTTTCAAACATATTGGTGTCACGACATGGACACATGCATGGAGTGCCATGGCATTTAAATTCCAAAAAATTAAAAAATGATCAGAAAAACATGAAACCTTGGTTGATGTAATGTCATGCCACCAAGATGATGTGGTACAAAAATTGGCCTGTTTGACGAAAGTTTGGAGACACACTCCTCACAAATAGTAGCAATTAACTAGAAGGCTCATGGTTCCAAGAGGGAACAATGTATGTTTGATGACGAGCATGAGATAGCTTTCTATTATTGCCTTCAATTTTTTTCTACATTTAACATGCAGTAGTACAACTGTCATGTGAAAATTTGGAAAATTCTAGGGGTCATTTGACCTTTTAAAGACATTTAAGTGATTTTCTTGCCATTTAATGACCGTAATTCAAATTTGAATTACATCTACATGTAACAGCTAACCATAACGGTTTGAAAAAAAAATCATATTTGCGTACTTATGTGCGAGTTAATTTCAAGTGCAGTAAATTAGAAGGAATTTCAAACATATTGGTGTCACGACATGGACACATGCATCGAGTGCAATGGCATTTAAGTTCCAAAAATTTTAAAAATGATTGGAAAGACATGAAGCCTTGCTTGAGGTAATGTCATGCCTCCAAGATGATGTGGTAAAAAAATTGCCCCGTTTGACGAAAGTTTGGACACACACCCCTCAAATCGTAGCAACTCAGTAGAAGGCTCATAGTTCCAAGAGGGAACAATGTATATTTGATGACGAATGTGAGATAGCTTCCTCTTATGGCCTTCAATTTTTTTCTATATTTAACATGCACTAATACAACTGTCATGTGAAAATTTGGAAAATTCTAGGGGTCATTAGACCTTTTAAAGACATTTAAGTGATTTTCTACACATTTAATGACCGTAATTCAAATTTGAACTACATCTACATGCAACGGCTAACCATACGGTTTGAAAAATCATATTTTTGTGTACTTGTGTGCAAGTTAATTCCATGTGTAGTAAATTGGAAGGAATTTTCAAACATATTGGTGCCACGGTCTGGACACACATGCATGGGGCGCCATGACATTCAAATTCCAAAAAATAAAACAAATGATCAGAAACACATGAAACCTTGCTTGACATAATGTCATGCCACCAAGATGATGTGGTAAAATAATTGGCTTTTTGGAAGAAAGTTTGGATACACACACCTCACAAACCAGAGAAACTCACTAGAAGGCTCGTGGTTTCGAGAGGAAACAATGCATGTTTGATGACGAACGAGCGATAGTTTCCTCTTATGGGCTTCAAAAAAATTCTACAGTTAATGTGCACTAATACAACCGTCATTTCAAAATTTGGAAAATTCCAGGGGTGATTTGACCTTTTTAAGACATTTAAGTGATTTTATAGCCATTTAATGACCGTAATCCAAATTTGATCTACATCTACATGTGGCGGCTAACCATAATGGCTTGAAAAAATATATTTGTGTACTTATTTGTGAGTTAATTCCATGCAGTAAATTTGAATGAATTTTCAAACATATTGGTGTCACGGCTTGGACACATGCATGGAGTGCCATGGCATTTAAATTCCAAATAATAAAAAAATCATCAGACTATCTAGTGTTCAAAAAATAAAATCTAAAGATCTGGCAAGACAATCGGGCCGCACACGATTGGCACTCTACGCGGGATATTAATCAGACACGGTTCTGTCTTGGAAACCATCAATTATTAAGTTGACAAACGAATTTTGCTGCGGGAGGAGGTGTACGAATATGGGTACTTCATGAGGAAGGTCAAAGGTGCTAGGCGCCTCATCGCTACGTGGAGGTGGGCCGACAAGCTCCAGCATGCCACCGACGAGGAGCTTCGATGGACGCCCAACGAAATGGCAAGATCATTCGCGCTCGTCCGCCAGCAAGAGGCAGATCAGTGCATCAAGCGCTATGAGCCGAAGGAGGCGGAGTACTGCCTCTGCGCTGGGAAGACACAGTGCACTAATGAGCTGCTGGCGAGGGGCGGCCGGAATACTGCCTCTAGGAGGGATTATTAGTTTTAGTATTGTTCGTTTTCAATTTTATGCATTGTACCTAGTAGTTAAGTATCATCAGGTATATGTGATGATATTATATATATTCTGTGATGAACTAATGAAAAAATAGTATATATTATGAATTCCATTTTCGATCTGTTTTTGTATACTAATTTGTATCTAGCTGTTATCATCCACGTATACAGAATGGAAAGCATATACACATTGAAACAGAACATATAAGAACGGAAAACAGAGTACACACAATGTAACAGAGCAATATTATGATTTCTATGAATACATAGCAATCCACGTCGAAACGACTCAACAAAATAAAACGCGTCCAAGAGACCATGACCAACAGCCCTTGCCTACGGTAGCTCTTGGCTCCGCCTGAACTAGTGCAGGCATTCGTCCAAGCGGTCAACACGCTCACGGTACATCTGGAGCGCGATCTCGAGCTCCAAGTTGGCTATTTCATCGGAGATCACCAGCTTGAGGATGCGACGGCCATGTTACTCTACTGCGCCCAGGTGGACACCTGGGCCAAGGAGGCGGTCGAGCCTAGAGACTAGTGCGTTGGCATCGAGCGGGCTATGGACAAGGCGAACGACGCGACCTAAGTGAACGGCACGGCGGGCGTCCTCAGCCCATGCCTGGCGAGGAATGGGGGTACTGACAGGATGTTTACCCAGCTGCGACGCCCTGTCGGCAGAAGGCAAAAGCCGATGGATCCGCTCTCGCTCTGTGGTGCTCCAATGGTCTTGCCGTGCGGCGAGCCGCAGCCTATCGGCGCGGACGCACCTAGATTGCTCTGTGGCGCGCCATCGATCATGTTGTGTGGCGACGTGCAGCCTCACGATGCTAACATGCCTATCTTGACCCGCGGTGCTGAAGGACCATTCGCCAAGGGTTTGCTCAGTCCTGGCGATGACGTGCATCACGGCGTCATCCATTGCGTTGTCGGGGAGTGCCTCAGCCTGGAGGGGCCGTGGAGCCGTCTTGTTTTCCCCATTTGGGGAGGTTGATGGCAGAGGCGTGATGTCTACTACACAACCTTCTTCTTGTAGACGTTGTTGGGCCTGCAAGTGCACAGGTTTGTAGGACAATAGCAAATTTCCCTTAAGGGTATACCTAAGGTTTATCAATCCGTAGGAGGCGTAGGATGAAGATGGTCTCTCTCAAACAACCCTGCAACCAAATAACAAAGAGTCTCTTCTGTCCCCAACACACCCAATACAATGGAAAATTGTATAGGTGCACTAGTTTGGCGAAGAGATGAAGATACAAGTGCAATATAGATAGTAGATATAGGTTTTTGTAATATGAAATTATAAAAACAGCAAGGTAACTAATGATAAAAGTGAGTGTAAATGGTATTGCAATGATAGGAAACAAGGCCTAGGGTTCATACTTTCACTAGTGCAAGTTCTCTCAACAATAATAACATAGTAAGATCATATAACAAGCCCTCAACATAAAACAAAGAGTCACTCCGAAGCCACTAATAGCGGAGAACAAACGTAGAGATTATGGTAGGGTACGAAACCACCTCAAAGTTATTCTTTCAGATCAATCTATAAAAGAGTTCGTACTATAATAACACCTTAAGACACAAATCAACCAAATCCCTAATGTCACCTAGATACTCCATTGTCACCTCAAGTATCTGTGGGCATGATCATATGATATGCATCACACAATCTTAGATTCATCCAACCAACATAAAAGTACTTCAAAGAGTGCCCCAAAGTTTCTATCGGAGAGTCAAGAACGTGTGCCAACCCCTATGCATAGGTTCCCAATGTCACGAAACCCGCAAGTTGATCACCAAAACATACATCAAGTGGCACATGATATCCCATTGTCACCACAGATAATCACGGCAAGACATACATCAAGTGTTCTCATAAAAGACTCAATCCGATAAGATAACTTCAAAGGGGAAACTCAATTCATCACAAGAGAGTAGAGGGGGAGAAACATCATAAGATCCAACTACAATAGCAATGCTCGGGATACATCAGGATCGTGCCATAGAGGGAACACGAGAGAGAACATGAGAGAGAGATCAAACACATAGCTACTGGTACATACCCTCAGCCCCGAGGGTGAACTACTCCCTCCTCGTCATGGATAGTGCCGGGATGATGATGATGGACACCGGTGATGGGATCCCCCTCCGGCAGGGCGCCGGAACGGGCTCCCGAGAGGTTTTTGGTGGCTACAGAGGCTTGCGGTGGCGGAACTCCCGATCTATCTTCTGTTCTGGAAGTTTTAGGGTACAAGAGTATATATGGGTGCAGGGGGTACGTCGAAGGAGCTACAGGGGCCCCACGAGGCTGGGGGGCACGCCCGGAAGGCGGGGGGTGGGCGTGCCCCCCACCCTCGTGGGCAGCCCGTATCTCCCCTGACGTGCACGCAAAGTTCCCTGGGTTGCTTTCCTTCCAAAAATAACTTCCCCAGTTGATTTTGTTCCGTTTTGACTCCGTCTGATATTCCTTTTCCTCGAAACACTGAAATAGGCATAAAACAGCAAATCTGGGCTGGGCCTCCGGTTAATAGGTTAGTCCCAAAAATAATATAAAAGTGGATAATAAAACCCAATATTGCCTAAAACAGTAGATAAAGTAGCGTGGAGCAATCAAAACTTATATATAGATACGTTGGAGACGTATCAAGCATCCCCAAGCTTAATTCTTGCTCATCCTCGAGTAGGTAAATGATAAAAAAGAATTTTTGATGCGGAGTGATACTTTGGCATAATTTCAATGTAAATCTTCTTAATTGTGGTATGAATATTCAGATCCGAAAGATTCACGACAAAAGTTCATATTCACATAAAAATAATAATACTTCAAGCATACTAATCAAAGCAATCATGTCTTCTCAAAATAGCATGGCAAAATAAAGTTCATCCCTACAAAATCATATAGTTAGGCTATGCTTCATTTTCGTCACACAAAGATGTTCCCAACTTCTATACCCCCGATGACAAGCCAAGCAATTGTTTCATACTTAAATAGTCTCAAACTTTTTCAAACTTCACGCAATACATGAGCGCGAGCCATGGATATAGCACTATGGGTGGAATAGAATATGATGATGGGGATTGTGTGGAGAAGACAAAATAGAGAAAGTCTCACATTGACGAGGATAATCAACGGGCTATGGAGATGCCCATTAATTGATGTCAACATAAGGAGTAGGGATTGCCATGCAACGGATGCACTAGAGCAATGAATGCTCAACAAAAGAAAACTAGTGGGTGTGCATCCAACTCGCTTGCTCATGAAGACCTAGGGCATTTGAGGAAGCCCATCGTAGGAATATACAAGCCAAGTTCTATAATGAAAGATTCCCACTAGTATAAAAGACAACTTATGAGACTCACTACATGAAGAACAATGTGCTACTTTGAAGCACAATATATGAGACTCACTACATGAAGAACAAGGTGCTACTTTGAAGCACAAGTGTGAAAAAAAAGAGATAGTAGCATTGCCCTTTTCTTTTCTTTTTTTATTTTTTTGGGCCTTTTTTGGCCTTTTTTGGGCAATGCTCTAATAATGATGATAATCACACTTCTATTGATTACAACATGAGGATTACAACTCGAAACTTAGAACAAGATATGACTCTACATGAATGCCTCCGGCGGTGTACCGGGATGGTGCAATGAATCAAGAGTGACATGTACGAAAAATAATGCATGGTGGCTTTGCCACAAATACGATGTCAACTACATGATCATGCAATGGCAATATGACAAAAGTAATGTATGTCATGATGATGATGATGGAAGTTGCATGGCAATATATCTCGGAATGGCTATGGAAATGCCATGATAAGTATCTATGGTGGCTGTTTTGAGGAAGATATAAGGAGGTTTATGTGTGATAGAGCGTATCGTATCACGGGGTTTGGATAAACCGGCGAAGTTTGCACCAACTCTCAAGGTGAGAAAGGGCAATGCATGGTACCAAAGAGGCTAGCAAAGGCGGAAGGGTGAGAGTGCGTATAATCCATGGACTCAACATTAGTCAAAAGAACTCATATACTTATTGCAAAAATTTAGAAGTCATCAAAAATCAAGTACTACACGCATGCTCCTAGGGGGATAGATTGGTAGGAAAAGACCATCTCTCGTCCTCGACCGCCACTCATAAGGATGCACAAGCCAGGTACACTTCATGTTTCAAATTTGTTACACAACTTTGACCATACGTGCATGCTACGGGACTTGCAAACTTCAACACAAGCATTCTTTCAATTCATAATCACCCAACTAGCACGACTTTGATATTATCACCTCCATATCTCAAAACAATTATCAAGCATCAAACTTTTCTTAGTATTCAACACACTCATAAGAAAGTTTCACATATCTTGAATACCAAGTATATTAATGTTAAGCAAATTACCATGCTATGTAAGACTCTCAAAATAATCTAAGCGAAGCATGAGAGATCAATAGTTTCTATAAAACAAATCCACCAACATGCTCTAAAAGATATAAGTGAAGTACTAGAGCAAATGACAAACTACTCCGAAAGATATAAGTGAAGATCAATGAGTAGTCGAATAATTATGCCACTATGTGAAGACTCTCCCATTTAATAATTTCAGATGTTGATACTTTATTCAAACAGCAAGCAAAGCTAAAGAAAACTACATTGCAAGGATAGCACAACTCATGTGAAGAAGCAAAAACTTAGGCTGAACCGATACTAACCGATAGTTGTTGAAGAAGAAAGGTGGGATGCCTACCGGGGCATCCCCAAGCTTAGATGCTTGAGACTTCTTGAAATATTATCTTGGGGTGCCTTGGGCATCCCCAAGCTTGAACTTTTGTGTCTCCTTAATTCCTCTCATATCATGGTTTCTCTTTTTATCAAAAGCTTCATTCACAACAAACTCAACAAGAACTCGTGAGATAGGCTAGTATAAACCAATGCAAAACCTTATCATTTTCTACTATAACAAATCACTAAAATTATTATTCAACATTGAATACTAAATGCCTCTGCATATTTAATACTCCTATCTTCAAATAGAATCATTAAACAAGCAAACGTATGCAAACAATGCAACCATAACAGCAATCTGCCAAAACAGTACAGTCTGTAAAGAATGCAAGAGTCATCATACTTCCCTAACTCCAAAAATTATGAAATAAAATTATCACTGTAATAAATTTATTATAGCTCAAAATGAAAAAAAATATTCAACATTATATTATGCTCTGACTTTTCTAGGGATTTTTTGCAACAGCGGTAAACTTTCTGTTTTCAAACAGCAACATGCATACTAGCAAAATAAGCATGGAAAAGGCTATCCTTGACTTTTTTTATTGAAACTAAAGGTGCAAAACATTAATATAAATGACAGCAAGCAATACCTAACAAAAGTAAATGACGCTCCAAGCAAAACACATATCATGTGGTGAATAAAAATATAGCTCCAAGTAAAGTTACCGATAGACGAAGACGAAAGAGGGGATGCCTTCCGGGGCATCTCCAAGCTTAGGCTCTTAGTTGTCCTTTGAATATTACCTTTCGGTGCCTTGTGCATCCCCAAGCTTAGGCTCTTTCCACTCCTTATTCCGTAGTCTATCGAACCTTTACCCAAAACTTGAAAACTTCACAACACAAAACTCAACAGAAAACTCGTAAGCTCCGTTAGTATAAGAAAATAAACCACCACTTAGGTACTGTAGTGAACTAATTCTAAATTCATATTGGTGTAATATCTACTGTACTCCAACTTATCTATGGTTCATACCCTCCGATACTACTCATAGATTCATCAAAATAAGCAAACAACACATAGAAAACAGAATCTGTCAAAAACAGAACAGTCTGTAGTAATCTGTATCAAGCTTATACTTCTGGAACTCCAAAAATCCTACCAAATTAGGAAGTCCTACATAATTCGTGTACCAATCCATATCAAAAAGAATCAGATCAGCAGCACGTTTGTGTGAATTAACAAAATTAATCTACTGGGTGCAAAAGTTTCTGATTTTCAGCAGGATCAACACAACTATCACCGTAAGCTATCCTAAAGGTCTTACTTGGCACTTTATTGAAACAAAAGCTATAAAACATGATTACTACAGTAGCATAATCGTGTGGACACACAAAAACAGTAAGGATAAGTATTGGGTTGTCTCCCAAGAAGCACTTTTCTTTAATGCATTTCTAGCTAGGCATGATGATGACAATGATGCTCACATAAAAGATAAGAATTGAAACATAACAGGAGCATCATGAAGCGTATGACTAGCACACTTAAGTCTAACCCACTTCCTATGCATAGGGATTTTGTGAGCAAACAACTTATTGGAACAATAATCAACTTGCATAGGAAGGTAAAACAAGCATAGCTTCAAGATTTTAAGCACATAGAGAGGAAACTTGATATTATTGCAATTCCTACAAGTATATATTCCTCTCTCATAATAATTTTCAATTGCATAATGAATGAATTCAACAATATAACCAGCACCTAAAGCATTCTTTTCATGATCTACTAGCATAGAAATTTTACTACTCTCCACATAAGCAAACTTCTTCTTTATGATATACGTATTATCACAATAATCATCATAAGAAGCAACTTCGTTCTCATCATAATCGATTGAAACCTCTCCCAAGATAGTCGAATCACTAAATAAAGTTGACACTCTTCCAAATCCACTTTCGTATTCATCACAACAAAATTCAACATCCTCCAAAATAGTGGGATCACTACTTCCTAAAGTTGACTCTCTTCCGAACCCACTTTCATCAATATAATCATCATAGGTAGGAGGCATGCTATCATCATAACAACTTTGCATATCAAAACTTGGGATGCTAAAAATATCATCTTCATTAAACATAGCATCCCCAAGCTTGGGACAAATATTAATTCCAGCAAATATATTCTCAAATATTTCATCCCATTCAAACATAGCTTCCCTAGGCTTGGGCCCTTTCATATCATAAGCATAATCACTCTCATCATTAAAAATATTGATAGCACCAATAGTATAGCAATTATCATCATCACAATGAGTAGTAGGAGCAACATCATTTGGGAGGGATACCTTCTACCTTTGTTGCTCCTTCTTTTCTTTTTCTTCTTCACATTATGTGTAGGTTCAACCTTCCTCTTTGAGCTCCTTATTGATGAGATTGGTTGAATAGAAAGCTCCTCCTCGTTACCTAATTCATCATAAGAAATAATAGGAGGATATTGGGAAGTCTCTTCCCGTTCATTAGTATTATCATCATTTTCTATTTGCTTTCTTTTCTTTAGGTAATTGGCAATATAAGGATTTTCAATGCAATTCTCCACACAATACAAATAAATCTTTTCTAGATCAAAATCAAGAACTTTATCACGGGCAAATTTTGGAATATCCTTAGTTATAAGTTTCATTTCTTCATAACCCAAAAGAAGGCTAAGCTCTTTATGATGCTCAAGGGTAATCAAATTATCACAATATTTGGAAACGACTTGATCATGAAACAAATAGCATTGGAGCTTTAAATGACCATGTTCATTGCAAAGTTCACAAGGGGCGCGAAAAATATTGAGTCTTTCAGCACATTCATCTAGCTCTTCTGGCAAAAATTTGGTTTCTAAGTACTTATGCCTCTTAAAATAAATATCTTCTCAATTTTGTGTGTTCATGCAAACATGCACTCCACAAAAGTTGACATGCTCATAAGAGATATTTTCATCATAACTAGTGCAATCATCATTAGCATCATGGATATTCAAAGAATTCGTACTAACAACATTGCAATCATGCTCATCATTCAAAGATTTAGTGCCAAACAATTTAGAGATTTCTTCTTCTAGCACTTGAGAACAATTAACCTTTCCATCATACTCATGAAAAATATTTAAAAGGTGAAGCGTATGAGACAAACTTAACTCCATTTTTGGTAGTTTTCTTTTATAGACTAAACAAGTGATAAAACAAGAAACAAAAAGATTCGATTGCAAGATCTAAAGATATACCATCAAGCACTCACCTCCTCGGCAACGACGCCAGAAAAGAGCTTGATGTCTACTACACAACCTTCTTCTTGTAGATGTTGTTGGGCCTGCAAGTGCACAGGTTTGTAGGACAGTAGCAAATTTCCCTCAAGTGGATGACCTAAGGTTTATCAATCCGTAGGAGGCGTAGGATGAAGATGGTCTCTCTGAAACAACCCTGCAACCAAATAACAAAGAGTCTCTTGTGTCCCACACCCAATACAATGGCAAACTGTATAGGTGCACTAGTTCGGCGAAGAGATGAAGATACAAGTGCATTATAGATAGTAGATATAGGTTTTTGTAATCTGAAATTATAAAAATAGCAAGGTAACTAATGATAAAAGTGAGCGTAAACGGTATTGCAATGATAGGAAACAAGGCCTAGGGTTCATACTTTCACTAGTGCAAGTTCTCTCAACAATAATAACATAGAAAGATCATATAACAAGCCCTCAACATGCAACAAAGAGTCACTCCGAATAGCGGAGAACAAACGTAGAGATTATGGTAGGGTACGAAACCACCTCAAAGTTATTCTTTCGGATCAATCTATAAAAGAGTTCATAATAGAATAACACCTTAAGACACAAATCAACCAAAACCCTAATGTCACCTAGATACTCCATTGTCACCTCAAGTATCCGTGGGCATGATTATACGATATGCATCACACAATCTCAAATTCGTCCAACCAACATAAAAGTACTTCAAAGAGTGCACCAAAGTTTCTATCGGAGAGTCAAGAACGTGTGCCAACCCGTATGCATTGGTTCCCAATGTCATGAAACCCGCAAGTTGATCACCAAAACATACATCAAGTGGCACATGATATCCCATTGTCACCACAAATAATCACGACAAGACATACATCAAGTGTTCTCATAAAAGACTCAATCCGATAAGATAACTTCAAAGGGGTAACTCAATTCATCACAAGAGAGTAGAGGGGGAGAAACATCATAAGATCCAACTACAATAGCAAAGCTCGGGATACATCAAGATCGTGCCATAGAGAGAACACGAGAGAGAACACGAGAGAGAGATCGAACACATAGCTACTGGTACATACCATCAGCCCTGAGGGTGAACTACTCCCTCCTCGTCATGGATAGCGCCGGGATGATGAAGATGGCCACCGGTGATGGGATCCCCCTCTGGCAGGGAGCCAAAACGGGCTCCCGAGAGGTTTTTGGTGGCTACAGAGGCTTGCGGCAGCGGAACTCCCGATCTATCTTCTGTTCTGGAAGTTTTAGGGTACAAGAGTATATATGGGTGCAGGGGGTACGTCGGAGGAGCTACGGGGGCCCCACGAGGCAGGGGGGCGCGCCCGGGGGGTGGGCGCGCCCCCACCCTCGTGGGCAGCCCGTATCTCCCCTGACGTGCACTCCAAGTTCCCTGGGTTGCTTTGCTTCGAAAAATAACTTCTCCAGTTGATTTCATTCCGTTTTGACTCCGTCTGATATTCCTTTCCTTGAAACACTGAAATAGGCATAAAACAACAAATCTGGGCTGGGCCTCCGGTTAATAGGTTAGTCCCAAAAATAATATAAAAGTGGATAATAAAGCCCAATATTTCCAAAAACAGTAGATAAAGTAGCATGGAGCAATCAAAAATTATAGATACGTTGGAGACGTATCAAGGGGGCGCTTTGGTGGGTTGGCATGCTTGGAAAAGGTGGATGTGCTACAAGTTGTGCAACGCTTGTTGCCTCCGTGCGTCACGTGCTGCCTAGGTTTATGTGTAATATTGCTGAGTGGTGGGAAACCAGTGAGGAAATGACGGGAAACGGTGGCTTGTTCATACAACGCCATCAATTAATGGAAACTTAGCATAGAAGGAACATCGAGGTAGCACAAGAAGTAGATGATGATCATATAATCGTTTATCCTAGTTAAATATGCATGTAATAGTTTACTTTGGTGCGTGGAAATGTCATGTGTGTACTAGACACCTATGTAATTGGATGTTTGCCGTGTATTAGACACATCTTGTTTTATGTGAAACGTTTCTATTCTCTTGGCTCAACACAAACAGTTTATCGGAATGAGCTGTATGCCCTCCATTGCACACACCCTGATCTGGCTGAACCATTTCTGTTTCATTGCCTAATCGAAAACAGTTCATCCGAGTGAATCGTATGCCGTATATCGCACACACCTTGATCTGGCTGACCATTTCTTTTGTGTTGCCTAATTACAAACAGTTCATCCGAGTGAACTGTATGCCGTATATCACACACACCTTTATCTCGTTGCCCATTTCTATTGTTCCGCCTTATCACAAACAGTTTATCCGAGTGAACTGTATGTCGTATATTGCACACGCCTTCATCTGGCAGCCCGTTTCTTTTGTTCTGCCTCATCACAAACAGTTAATTGAACTAAAGCGTATGCCCCACATCGCACAAGCAACTAAAATCGGCACCGTGTTTGATGTATCCTTCATCGCAAATGTTTTGCATCTTTTTTGATGGTTTTTTACATCACCATTTGTGATTAATGCATCACACACAGTTTCGTCAAAGGGTCTCTGATCGTAGTGTCGTGTTAGCAGCATCCTGCAGTAGTGTTAAGTGATGTTCCCTTTGCTTCGTGATACTTTACAAATCCCGGGATGCATCGGTATCCTAGTGAGTCATGCACGTGCTTACTATACCGTTGATGTTGTGTCGGTTTTGTTCTTCTTTCTTGATGAAGTGTTCCGGCATACCTGTGACGTAACCACCTGTGACTGGACAGACGATGATGGATGTCATCACACCGAGAAGATCCTAAGAATATCTCTCCATCGTCGGAGGAGAAAATCCTACCTTGAGCAATCCAGTCCCTTGTCAAACTTTCTAATGAACCTGTAATTGTCGTTATGATCACCTAGTTACATATGACATTTGAACAACCCCAAAGTACACCATACAGTAGGAAGTGACTACGATACTCCCATGGTCTGAGGAACTAAAACACATGCTAACACTCTGTTTTATAACAATTGATTTCGGACGATATTATCTCCAAATATAACAAACAAGATTGGGTCGATTCAATATGATCGTTCTTCCAACGTCATAATCTCAGGTTTGTTTCAGGACTATAATTACACTAATCATATCCTGAGATTCCACTACAATTTTTTCTCTATTTTGCAAGGTTTCACTTGTGACACGTAACCCTTTTCCATCAAGGAAAATACACCCGTGACGTTTTCTGGTCGTCACCCCCACCGTCACCGAAGTGTTGTCATGGAAAATAAAATTTTGACGGTACCACTTTTTTTGTCGCACAAGTTCGCATTGTAATTGTCGAATCAAAAAATGTCACCGATTGTAGTTTTTGTTGACGTCCTAGGTTGTCATCTATGATAGCCCAATCTACCGCCTAAGATCTTTTTGGCGACGATAATCCCGTCACCGGTGATCGGTCCGCTGGTTTCACCGGTCAAAGATTCTGACAGGTGGGGCCAACAGCTGCTGTCGTGGTTGCTTCCACGTGGGTTCCCTGTGGGTTTTCTCGTAGACGCCCTGGTCAGTAATAAGTCGGGCGTTGATACGTCTCCAATGTATATACAATTTTTTATTGTTCCATGCTATTATATTATTAATCTTGGATGTTTTATATGCATTTACAAGCAACTTTATATCAGTTTTTGTGACTAACCTATTAACTTAGTGCCCAGTGCTAGTTGCTTTTTTTGCTTGTTTTTTACTTTGCAGAATATCAATACCAAACAAAGTCCAAATGCCAAGAAACTTTTTGGAGACCTTGGCGTGCCCTGGTGGGTAGTGGGACCCACAGACACCGTCTTGACCTACCTCCACCTCAACAAATACTATAAAATCCCAAAAACCCTAGGGGAGTCAATGAAATACTTTTTCCGCCATCGCAAGTTCAATAACCATGACATCTAATTTAGAGGCCTTTTCCGACACTCTGCCGGAGGGGGCAACGATCACAAAGGGGTTCTTCATTATCCTTGCTGCCCCTCCGATGATGTGTGAGTAGTTTACCATAGACCTACAGTTTTGTAGTTAGTAGCTAGATGGATTGTTCTCTCTTTTTAATCTTCTATACAATGTTCTCCTTGATGTTCTTGGAGATCAATTTGATGTAATGACTTTTTGCAGTGTGTTTGTTGGGATCCGATGAATTGTGAGTTTATGATCAGATCTATTTATGAATATTATTTGAGTTTTCTCTGAACTCTTTTATGCATGATTGTTATAGCCTTGTATTTCTTCTCCGGGTTATTGGGTTGGTTTGGCCAACTAGATTGATTTTTCTTGCCATGGGAAGAGGTGCTTTGCGATAGGTTCGATCTTGCGGTGCTCAATCTTAGTGACAGAAAGAGACATGACACACATGTATCATTGCTATTAAGATTAACAAGATGGGGTATATTCATATGTGAGTTTATCTTGTCTACATCATGTCATCTTTCCTAATGATTTACTCCGTTTTTTCATGAACTTAATACACTAGATGCATGCTGGGCAATGGTCGGTGTGTGGAGTAATAGTAGTAGATGCAAAATGGTTTCAGTCTACTAATCTTTGACGTGATACCTATATACATGATCATTGCCTTGGATATCGTCATAATTATTTGATTTTCTATCAATTGCCTAATAGTAATTTGTTTACCCACCGCATGCTATTCACTCGAGAGAAGCATCTAGTGAAAACTATGGCCCCCGGGTCTATCTTTTATCATATAAAAATCCTAAAAATACCTTGCTGGAATTTCCTTTTATTTATTATATTTTGTGTTTTAGTTAGATCTATTTATCAAATCTTATAAAATTTAATCTATCTCAATACCGCTGATGGACTGACATCCCCTCTGCGTGTTGGGTTGCAAGTATTTGCTGTTTGTGTGTAGGTGTTGTTTACATAGTGTTGCTTGGTTTTCCTATTGGATTGATAACCTTGGTTTCATAACTGAGGGAAATACTTATCTCCACTGTACTACATCATCCCCTCCTCTTCGGGGAAATCCCAACTCAGCTCACAAGTAGCAGGAAGAATTTCTGGTGCCGTTGCTGGGGAGACATCATCAACATCTATCAAGTACCTATGCATAAACTTTCATCTCCTCGCATTTACCTTATTTTCCATTTGCCTCTCGTTTTCATCTCCCCCTCTTCTAAAAAGTTTTTACAAAAATACAAACAATATTTTCCGTTTGCCTTTTTCTTGCTTGATCTTTTGTTTGCTTGTGATCTTGTTTGCGTAGTCACAATTTCTCAAGAAAATACAAAATTGTGTGATTTTTCTAATACTAATAACAATGATTTTATTAGTACTCCTATTGCTCCTCCCGCCGCTAGTGCGGAGTCTTATGATATTAATGCCACTTTGTTGAATCTTGTTATGAAAGAGAAATTTCCCTGTAGTCCTAATGAGGATGCTGCGTCCCATCTAAACACTTACGTAGAATTGTGTGATATGAAAAATAAAAAAGATGTGGCCAATAATATTTTGAAATTAAAATTATTTACTTTCTGTTTGTGGGATCGTGTAAAAATTTGGTTTTCATCTTTGCCATGAAATAGTATTGATACTTGGGATAAGTGCAAAGATGCCTTTATTACTAAGTATTTTCCTCCCGCGAAAATAATTTTACTTATAAATCAAATTATGAATTTCAAGCAACTAGTGAAAGGATGAAATTGGTGCTAAGAAATTGCCCTACACATCGTTCAAATTTATGGATGATCATACAAATTTTTTATGCGGGGTTAAATTTCATTTCTAGAAATATTTTAGATTCCGCCATGGGTGGTACTTTTATGGAAATTACTTTGGGTGAAGATACTAAATTTGTTGATAATATTATGGCAAATTATTCATGATGGCATACTGAAAGAGCTCCTACTAGTAAAAAAATAAATTTTGTTGAAGAAATCAGTACTTTGAGTGATAAAGTTGATGCGCTTATGAAATTAGTTGCTTGTAAAAATGCTCCTATTGATCATAATAATGTGCCTTTGTCCACTTTGATTCAGTAAAATAATCATCCTGTGGATTTGAATTTTGTCTCGCAAAACAATTCTAATAGCAATGCTTATAGAGGTAATTTTAATCCTAGGCCTTTTCCTGGAAATTCCTCTAATAATTATTGCAATTCCAATGGTAATTCTTATAATAATAATAATAATAATAATAATAATAATAATAATAATAATAATAATAATAATAATAATAATAATAGGATGCCCTCTGATCTTGAGAGTAATATTAAAAAAAATATTAATGCTCAAAAGTTTTCAACACTACGTTAGAAGAAAATTTGAGTAAGATTGCTGAAATGTCTCTGAGCATTGATAGAATTACACATGATGTAGAAAATATCAAGATTAAAATTTTACACCCAAGGTAGATGTTAATGAATCAATTAAACCTTTATATGTGTCCATGGATGAGAGAAAGAGGAGAACCGCCATGCTAAGAGCTAAAAGAGAATTTTTAGAAAAGGCGAGTCCGCCCAATTTTTTTCGTAGTAATGATGAAGAGATTAAAATGATTGGTGTTTCTTCTATTGATTCTTTGTTTAGTAATGTTAAAATTGATGATACAAGGACTAACGAAGATTCAACTTTAGTTAGAAGGCGTCCTCGTGATTCTGAGGGTGAAAATCTTGTTGAAAAATTGATAAAAGTGGGTTTGGAGAGGTAAAGTTTTTAACTAGTGATGTGCCCACTCTTTTTTATTACAAAGACTTAAATTATGATAATTTCTCTTTGATTGAGTGTATTTCTTTGTTGCAATCCATGCTAAATTCACCCAATGCCTATGAAGAAAATAAAGCTTTTACTAAACATATTGTAGAAGCAAGGATGAAAGCTTTAGAAGAAAAGTTAGAATTAGAGATTCAATTCCTCAAAAGCTATATGATGAATGGGAACCCACCATTAAAGTCAAGATCAAAAATTATGACTGCAATGCTTTATGTGATTTGGGTGCTAGTGTTTCCACAATTCCGAAGTCTCTATGTGATGTGCTAGGTTTTACCAATTTGGAAGAATGTTCTGTTAATTCACACTTGGCGGATTCTACTATTAAAAAGCCTTTGGGACGAATTAATGATGTTATTATTTTTGCAAATAGGAATTATGTGCCCATAGATTTTATTATACTTGATATTGATTGCAATCCATCTTATCCCATAATAATTGGTAGACCATTTCTACGAATTATATGTGCCATGATTGACATGAAAGAAGGGAATATTAAATTTCAGTTTCCATTAAGGAAGGGTACGAAACACTTCCCTAGAACTAGAATTAAGCCACCATATGAGTAAATCATAAGGGAAACCTATGGAGCAAAAAATGAAAGATGACAACACTTGAAACTATGCATCATGCCTACCAGGGGTGTAATACAATAGCACTTGTTGGGAGGCAACCCAATAGTTATCTTGTAAATTTTGTTTTCATTTTTGTCCTTCAATAAGTATGCAATTATACTACTGTTATTATTATGCTTTTCATGTTTTAGTTAGTTCTTGTGACAAGTAAAGCCTTTAGGATGGTTTGGGTGATAGTTGATTTGATTCTGCGCATTAACAGAAACTTTTGCGGCCAATCATAGAATTGTTAAAATTTGCTGGAGCGTGATAAAATTCATAATTTTTTACACATGATTGCTATACAAATTGCCCATGTTGTCCTAATTTTTCAGAACTTTTGGAGTTACAGAAGTATGGTCAAAGCTCAGATTACTACAGAGTGTTCTATTTTTGACAGATTCTGCTTTCGTTGCATTGTGTGCTTATTTGAATGAATCTATGGATTGTATCGGGGGGGGGGGGTATAAGCCATGGTAAAGTCAGAATATAATAGGTATAATGGAATAATAAAATATGAATGGGTTTGCAACAATACTTAAAGTGGTGATTTGCTTTATTATACTAACGGATCTCACAAAGGTTTTGTTAAGTTTTGTATGATTGAAGTTGTCGACACACGAACACGTCACGTGTACCCTCGACGCCGGGGGTGATGCACCGCAGCTCACGTCGAAGGAGACCCTAGAGCCTCGGCGGGTTTTGTTAAGTTTTGTATGATTGAAGGATACGCAAGACAGTCGGCGGGTGCTTTTGCAGACCCGAAACCCCGCGCACCCGGGAGGGACCCCGTCAGGGATTGCGGCGGCTATGGGCTGCCCTAGGTCGATTCGCTCGCCCCTAGAGCCTCGGGATTCGCAGCTCTCAAACACGAAGAACAGCGAAGAACGAGAGAGAAAAACGATGGAGAGATAAAAAGTAGACAGGAACAAGTAGTATATTGATTTGTTCGATTGTGTGTTGTTCAATCGGCCGTCACCCCCAACATATATAAGAGGCGGCTGGACTTCCCGTACAAGTAAAGGGTTCATCTAGGCTTTCCTTACAAGAAAAATTACATCAATTCACGTCCTAGAGTCCTAGTTCTATTCCAACTCGGATTTAGTCTGAATCTGGCCCAACTTCTGTCTTCCTCCTTGTGCAGGCCGCCGAGCCTCCATATGACCTCCGATCAAGATGGCCCAAATACCAAACTTGTGCGCCTCGACGATACGAACAACTCTCATGTTGATCACTTTTTCAAATAAGGCCATCTTGAACACTTTTCGAGGTCATCTTTACCTTCCAGTCGGACTCGGTCTTGCGGTAGACTGAATCATCCGAGTCTTGTAATGAATTTGCAGGCCATATACTATCTCTGATGACGATGACTCCAAAAGCAAAGTTTACCGTCTTGACGACACGCACAACTTCTGTATTGAACACTTCTTCATCCGAGATCATCTTGATAAACTTTTGGGCACATGTTCAGTTTCACTCGGATTTGAGCTCATCCACTCGGATATTAGAGTCTTTCACTCGGATGGTCGATTGGACTTTTTCACTCGGATGGCTATATTTTCACTCGGAAGACAATCTTTTACTCGATCGGTAGGCTTTCACTCGACCTTGGACTCGATCGGTAGGTTTTCACTCGACCGGTGACTCGATCGGTAGGTTTTCACTCGACCTTGGACTCGATCGGTAGGTTTTCACTCGACCGGTGACTCGATCGGTAGGTTTCCACTCGACCTTGGACTCGATCGGTAGGTTTTCACTCGACCGGTGACTCGATCAGTAGGTTTTCACTCGACCGGTGACTCGATCGGTAAATTTTCACTCGACCGGTGACTCGATCGGTAGGTTTTCACTCGACCGGTGAGTTTTCACTCGGATGGTAAGTTTTCACTCGACCAAACACATAGCCTGATCTTGATTTGTCTCCCCAAGTCTCATACGACCACGGATTGAGACGAGTTATATATGAAAATCGATCGGCTCGACGAGACGAAACTTTTTCGTGTTGAAGGTTTTTCGATTCAAGGACTTCTTAAGGGCCTAATTGCTCGCGCGACCCACCAGACATGGCGTCTGGTACTTTGCGCCAGATTTCCACTCAGCTTCGGCCTGCAGTGTATTGCCTCTAACTTTTGCATATGAACTCGGATTGAGATGATTTATATATCAAAATTGATTGCCTCGACGAGACGAAGACAATTCCTTTAGAATACTCCTTCATCCGAGGTCGTCTTGAAGGCATGGTCGGCCGAAAACCACTCGGAATGTTGAATTTTGTCACTCGGAGTACAACTTCGGCCACCGAGATAAGGTCGAATGGCAATAAGTTAAACATCAAAATTATTCCACTCGGTGACCTGAAACTTTGCATGCCGAAAACTCTTTTACTTGAGGCCATCTTACTTGCCTTTTGTACCTTGCCAAAATCCGATGTCAACACATGCCCCCCCTGTTTTTGGCAAAGCTTGCATGCCGAAAAATAATATGCACGGTGTTTGTTCTAAGGACGATGTCAACACTCCATCGGCCATCTATTTTCCTCAGGGCGATAATTATGTATCGGCCATGTTTGTGCTAAGGGCAATAATCGTATATCGGCCATTGCCTACTCAGGCTTCCTGCCACACACTCGGGTGGTACTTCTTCAAATATTTTCCATTGAGAGCTCGAGGTAACAATGTCCCTTGTATTGATTCCACCAAATATGAATTTCCAGGAACAACCCTTGTAATCCTAAAAGGACCCTCCCAACTTGGAGACCACTTCCCGAATTTTCTATCTCTTGAACCAATCGGCAGAATCACTTTCCAGACGAGTTCACCAACTTGAAAATGCTTCAACTTAACTTTCTTATTGTAAGCTCTTGCAACCCTCAACTTGTCTCTCTCTATGGACTCCAAAGCAACCAAACGTTTATCGGCAACTTCATCAATATTGTCCATCATCAAGTTATAAAAGTCTACTGCCGATAAATCATTCTGTTTGGCTATTCTCAAAGCATTCAAATTTACTTCTACTGGTAAAACAGCCTCTTGACCATATACTAGCTCACATGGAGTTACCTTTGTAGCACCATGCCTTGAAATTCTATGTGCCCATAAAGCTTCAGACAACAGCTCATGCCATCTCCTCGGATTATCCTCAATCTTCTTCTTGATGAGCTTGATTAAAATTTTATTGCTAGACTCGGCTTGTCCATTAGCTTGGGCATAATATGGAGAGGAATTGAGCAACTTTATATTATAAGATTCGGCAAACTCTCTGACTTGGTGTGTGTCGGTGTACTAAGGTAGGGGTACCTCAGTACCCCAACTTGTGCACGGGCAGCCACAGCTCCCCGCAGCTGGATCCACCATACGCTTGCCGGAGACCACTCCGGCTCCATACCAAGCCGTTCAAGAACAAAGTGTACAAGACAGAAGCTTAAGACCCCGGCAAGAGGAGCTTGCCGGGAAGGCCGCCCCAGCCCAAGACTACATCACTTACGAAGTCCTGGCGAGAGGAGCTCGCCGGGAGACTAGAAGGTCACATCACGAAGACACGCCTCGGCGTCTGCACGCGTCGGCCGGAGAGGGCCGGGGGCGGCAAGTTATAGAGCCCGACAAGTCCTCGGGCCCGGCAAGATCAAGACCCGGCAAGGTACTTGCCGGAGAGCTGCGCCAGCGTGCCGCACTCCAGCTCATCGCGCCCACGCGTCGCCTTTAGCCTTCTCCAGAGACGCGTGGCGGGTGGCTGTGCTGCATGAGGGGTGCGGTGGCGCTCCACGGTGGTGGCTCCATCGCCGTGGCAAACGGAGACGCTAGGGCGGGAGCTTTTGGGGCGACGGCGACGGGCATTTAATGCTCTTGTCCCCTCTGTCAAAAGTAGGTAGAATCCTTTGTTCATGCAATCGTAGCTGCTTTGTTCCCAAGACTGTTCCAACTACCACCTCTTTTACATTTTACCCTCTACCCTACGTTAACACCTGTCGGTGACCCCTTGCCCTATAAAAGGAGGCCCATGCACAACGTAGGGGAGGTTCCGATCATTAGCTACCCTCGCGAGACCCGAACCCTTGGTAACTCCAATACTGGGATTGGCTGATTCCTCACACCACTCCACCACTCGCCGCATTCTTGAGCAAGATCAAATACAACACAAAGCAGCAGAGGGTTTACGCGACCATCGCGCCCGGCTGGGTAAAATCCTCGCCCAGCGTCGCCTCGATCGCTCTGTGCATCCTCCGCCTCGCATCAACACACGAAGGGGCCGTCCCCGGCGGCCCCATAGGTGCCGTCGTACCCATCCCGCGACGACATCTTTGGCGCGCCAGGTAGGGGGCGTCGAGGTTGTGCGGACCTGATCCGGCGTTCGCACGGCCGCGCTCTTCATCAACCTCTCCGGTTTCGTCAGCGACTTCATCGACAACTACGCCATGGCCCCGAAGACGAGAGCTTCGAGGGTCGCAGACCCGTCTGCGTCTCACCCGCCGCCACCGGAGCCGGCGGTGGGCGGAGGGGACACCAGCGGAAGGGTGGACACCGGCGAGGGCACTCGCGGTGCCACCAGATCCAGGGACAGAGCGGACGACCGCGCCTCAGTCTCCGTGGATCCGCGTCCCCCTCAGCATACGACAACCCAGCAGCGCCGTGCCACGGAGGATGGTACTCGCATGCTGGGGCAAGAGCGTGCCGGGGGCTCGCGGGGTGCTCCGGACCGCTGTCCATGCATGAGCAAAAGCGAGGGTGCCGAGGGAGGACTCTGCTCCTCCTATCGCTACTAGGAGTCCGAGCATGTTCTGTACCTCGCGCCGCTCGCCCCCGCTCCCCCTACGCCCCGGCAAGCGCATCTCCTTGGAGCGCTATACTGTCGTCGAGGACGCGCCATCGAGCTCTAAGTCCGGCGAGGACGGCTCTGGTGCTCACTCCGACAAGCGCAGCTCCTCGGAACGCTATAAGCCCGGCGAGGACAGCTCTGGCGCTCGTTCCGACGAACGCACCTCCCCGGAGTGCTGCGTCGTCGACAAGGACGCGCCATTGAGCTCCACCAGCAAGTGCAGAGAAGCAAGAAAAGAAAAGCTAAGTCGCCGCGCTTTGTGCGAGCACTTCTTAATTCCATGCTTTTATCCGTTATATCCCCTCTCGTTTGTCGTTTGTGCGTAAACCTGCGGCGCCGAGGAGCCTGCACGTGAACGGTCGCACCCTTACTTTGCTTCGAACACGCTCAACGAGTTAAGAGTGAATCGCGACCAGCTTCGCGCCCTCGTTTCGTTTCGAGTCTGTTCAGCAAGTTAAGCGCGTCACGAACTAGACGCGGCAAGGTTGCTTGCCGGAAGCGACGCCAGCCAGCGGGCTGCTGATGTCCCGTACTCAGCAAGCGCGTTAAGCACCGGCAAGTTCCCTAGAAGCGTAGGGTGAAAGCACATAAAGGATGCAGGGCAGAGGGTATAACGTGGCAAGCTTTGCCGTGAGATGTCCTTCGTATGAGAGGCTTGTGCGCGTGAGGAGCCAAGTCGTGGTCCAGTTGCGTACTTGTTTTGTTTCCGAGTCCGCTCAACAAACACAAGTGTGCTGCTGCACCCTTATCTTGCTTTCGAGCCTGCTCAGCAAGTTAAGCGTCGCAACTGGCCCGACAAGGTTGCTTGCCGGAAGCGACACCGCCAGCGGGCTGTCCCGCGGCAAGCGTGTTCGCCCCGGCAAGCTCCCGAGAGCGTAGAGTACAAACATACTAGGGGCAAGGCACGGCATCGTATCGCATAGTCGAGATTCATATACGCATACATATACATGAAGCTGTCGCATATCTACCTCAGCTGTCTTCATGACTGAAATTGCAGCGACAAGGAGGGACCGAAAGGCCACACCAGCACCTAAGGTCCGGCAAGTCCGGGTCGCCGGGGGCTGCGGGTGCCAAGGTTCTTCCTCGGCAAGCCAGCCTCGCTGGGGGCTGCGAGCTCCAAGATTCGTCTCCGGCAAGCCGAGTTGCTGGGGCTGCGAGATCGCTAAGTTTTTCCATCCCTCGTCACGCATCCTCTTATGGACCGGGAGATGCGGGGCTGCGTCTTTGAACGAGCGTGTCTTGTAAAAACCCGTACGTGGAGGAACCGAGTTGTGGTCCAGTTGCGTACTTGGTTTGTTTCCGAGTCCGCTCAACAAACACAAGTGTGCCGCTGCACCCTTATCTTGCTTTCGAGCACGCTCAGCAAGTTAAGCGTCGCAACTGGCCCGACAAGGTTGCTTGCCGGAAGCGACACCACCAGCGGGCTGCCCCGCGGTCGACAAGCGTGTTCGCCCCGGCAAGCTCCCCGATAGCGTAAGAACACGCAAGGCACGCAGTCAAGTAAAAGACTCAGTCCGGCAAGCTTTCCCCTCTTTTCATTAAAAACATCCAATTTAGTACAAGTCCATAGAGGATGAAAAACATGACAGAGAGGATTACAAGTTCTTAAATGCAGCTAATGCCCGAGGGCTTACAGATTAAAAAGATAAGGTGCCCGTGATCCCTCTCCTGTTTCTCTGTTCAGGAGTTCAGGAGGTAGGTCAAGGAGCTCCCGGCAAGATAAGCCTGCCGGGGAGAGGAGACCCCGGCAAGAAGAGCTTGTCGGGGAAGGGCGAAAGGAGCGCCTAGGAGGGCGTGGCGGTGGCGCCGCCGTGCCCCAGGAGCTGCGCAAGGTGACGGGCATGGGGAAGCGTCGACGGGGCCAGCGACAAGTCCCTGAAGCCCGCGGAGAGCCACGGGCGCCAGAAGACACCAAGAGAACTTCCCGGGGACCGGCCAGGAGCTTGGCGGAGTCGGAGGCGTAGGAGGCAGAGCTTGAAGACGAGGCAGTGGGACGTCAGCACGCTATCGAAGGCTACTCGCCCTCGTGCTGCGACGTAGCGGCCTTGCCGCCACTCCCCCTCTTCCTCTTCCGCAGCCTCCCTACGCCAACCGCCAAGAAGACGGCCCCGGGGAGTTCAGGAGGCCGGCAACCCAGAAGATGGGGTTGCCGGTGGCGCGCGAGGCAGCGGTGTCCGACGCCTAGTCGGGCCCGCCATCCCCCTCGTCGTCGCTGTCGCTCCCTCCTCGTCACTCTCGCCGAGGAGGGACCTTCGCTATCCGAGGAGCTGTCCACACAGCAGCGCACCGGGTTCCATAGTCGCCAAGACCTTGACGGCGAGGAGGTCACCATCCATTAACTTGAAATGGAGGTGAACCCGCCGTCAAGCTATGGATCCGGCGAATGTCTTCCACCCTCGGTCGAAGAACATCACGCCGGGGCCGGGACACGACACTCACCCGAAAGTGCCGCTGATCCCGCAGCCCCTCGCGCGTAACTCCATCACGTCGGGTGGATCCGGTCCCATCGCCGCATAAGCGGGACCGGCAGCCGGAGGCGCCGGCGAGGCGCCCGCGGCTTGATGAAGAACTCCCAGGGGTCATCTCCGGTGTGGACCGCACCGTGGTCAGGAGACGCCGGAGGAGACGGGGGAGGCACGTCACCACGGCCGCCTCTCCCCCGACCGCCTCGGCCACGCCCTCGGCCTCGTCCGCGGCCACGCCCCCTCCCTCTCCCTCTCGTGGCCGGCTCCGCCGCCGCGGGAGCGGGATGGGGAGTGGTGCGCTGCCTGGAAGCAACCCGCGCCGCCACCGTCGAAGAGCCGGGATTCCCTCCTTCCATGGCGGCAAGAAGAACGGAAGATGAAGATGAAGGGAGAAGTGGATGAGTGTGGCCATTGTGCACCCCTTCCGCCCTTTTTAAAGGCGAGGTGGGGCTCAACCGCCCTGGCCGACCAATCAGAAGCGAGGAGGCCAGAGGAGCGGGCCGACTCGCCTTCTCCGCCTGCGTGACGGCTCGGTCTCCCACCTTCGCCGCCCACGACCCCGTGCATGAGGGCAGCGTGGCAAAAAGCGGAGCCGAGCGACGGGTGAAGCGGCCCGCTCGCACCACGATCACGGGTGGATGCCTTAAAGGCTGCATCGCCGCCCACGCCTCCCACGACGCCGCAATCGGCGCGTGCCGTTCACGGGAGGGAGGCGGCAGATGCAGAAGTGGGTTCGACGCGCCATGGGGGCCGGCGTGCCGTGCCTTTGTTTGGGCCTGGCCCAACAGCGCTCGGCACCGTGTATGGCCCAGGCCCGGGGGCTCCTATCGGTGTACTAAGGTAGGGGTACCTCAGTACCCCAACTTGTGCACGGGCAGCCACAGCTCCCCGCAGCTGGATCCACCATACGCTTGCCGGAGACCACTCCGGCTCCATACCAAGCCGTTCAAGAACAAAGTGTACAAGACAGAAGCTTAAGACCCCGGCAAGAGGAGCTTGCCGGGAAGGCCGTCCCAGGCCCAAGACTACATCACTTACGCAAGTCCCTGGCGAGAGGAGCTCGCCGGGGAGACTAGAAGGTCACATCACGAAAGACACGCCTCGGGTCTGCAGCGTCGGCGAGGGCCCGGGAGCGGCAAGTTATAGAGCCCGACAAGTCCAGGCCCGGCAAGATCAAGACCCTGCAAGGTACTTGCCGGAGAGCTGCGCCAGCGTGCCGCACTCCAGCTCATCTCGCCAGCGCCGCCTTTAGCCTTCTCCAGAGACGCGTGGCGGGTGGCTGTGCTGCATGAGGGGTGCGGTGGCGCTCCACGGTGGTGGCTCCATCGCCGTGGCAAACGGAGACGCTAGGGCGGGAGCTTTTGGGGCGACGGCGACGGGCATTTAATGCTCTTGTCCCCCTCTGTCAAAAGTAGGTAGAATCCACTGTTCATGCACTGTAGCTGCACTGTTCCCGCACTGTTCCAACTACCACCTCTTTTACATTTTACCCCTCTACCCTACGTTGACACCTGTCGGTGACCCCTTGCCCTATAAAAGGAGGCCCATGCACAACGTAGGGGAGGTTCCGATCATTAGCTACCCTCGCGAGACCCGAACCCTTGGCAACCCAATACTGGGATTGGTGATTCTCACACCACTCCACCACTCGCTCGCATTCTTGAGCAAGATCAAATACAACACAAAGCAGCAGTAGGGTTTTACGCGACCATCGCGGCCCGAAGCTGGGTAAAAATCCTCACCCCGCGCGCGTCGCCTCGATCTGCTCTCTGTGCATCCTCCGCCCTCGTACCGAACACACGAAGGGGCCGTCCCCGGCGGCCCCATAGGTGCCGTCGTACCCATCCCGCGACGACAGTGTGACATAAAAGATGAACCTTGGTCTGTAGTTAACGTTTGAGGAATACCGAATCTATGAATAATGTGTTCGGTTATGAATTGAATTACCTCCGTATGTGTCATGTTCTTGAGAGGTACCGCTCGCACCATTTAGTGAAATAATCACCGCCACCAATACGAACCGATGCCCTTTTGAAGAAGACGGGTGGATTTGTCCAATGAAATCTAAACCCCAACCTCTGAAAGGCCACGGTTTGATAATAGGATGTAACATAGCAGCAGGAGCCAATTGAATATCACCAAACTTTTGACAAGCTTCACACCCTTTATAATATTTGAAGCAATCATTAATCATAGTCGGCCAATAAAACCCAGCACGTCGCAATAACCATTTCATCTTGGGAGCCGACTGGTGAGTACCACAAATGCCCTCATGTACCTCTCCCATAGCAACTTTTGCTTGGTCCTCATCCAAGCATTTTAAAAGAACATCATCAACTGTTCGGCGATAAAGGTCATCATCCCTTATAGTATATTTAAAAGCCATACGCCGAACAGCCCTGTCCACCCTTTCACTTGGATTGCGCAAGTAAGCAACAATGGGCTTCCTCCAGTCGGAATTATCACCTGCACTAGATTTTTTGTTAATGGCCGAATCAGTGGGTTCAGGTTCGGCCTCTTCTACACTGGTAAGACAAGACATCGGACTTTGAGAAATATGAAACATGCCATGATCAACATGATATCCAGATGCTTGCTGTGCCAACTCATTTGCTTTCCAATTGTCATGTCTAGATATATGTGCAATGCTAAAACAATCCAAAGTAGAAATTATATCTAGACATCTATCAAGATAAACATTAAGTGATTCGTCCAAACACTGAAAGACTTTGGATATTTGCTGCACCACTAGTAACGAATCACCGTAAGCCTCAATATGTGTAACACCTATAGCAAGTAACATCTCTAGACCGAATAACAATGCTTCATATTCGGCTTGGTTATTTGTGCAAAAATATTCTAAGCGGCATGAGGCTTCAAAAACAGCACCATGAGGAGATATATAAACAATACCAATACCTTGGCCATTGCTACAAACTGAACCATCAAAGTATAATCTCCATGGCACTAATGAAACAAGGTTCATATCAACATCATGCTTGTCATTAATCCGATGTTCAACAATGAAATTAGCAACAATTTGGCCTTTCATGGATTTTAGAGATTCATAAGCCAAATCATACTCAATCAAAGCATAAGCCCACTTGCCAATTCTACCACTAAGAATTGGCCGATGCAACATGTACTTAATGACATCGGTTTGACAAGCTACTACACAAGCACTCGGCACTAGGTAATGTCTCAACTTTGTGCAAGCGTAATATAAGCATAAACACAGTTTTTCAATAAATGTATACCTTGTCTCGGCGTCCAATAAACGTCTGCTCAAATATGTAATGGCATGCTCTTTTCCTTCGGTATCTTGAGTCAAAACAGCACCAATAACACCTTCCTCTGCTGCGATATAAAGTTTAAAAGGCTCTCTATGCTTGGGTGCTTTCATCACGGAGGAGTGCACAAATAATTCTTGATCATATCAAAGGCTTCTTGCTGTTTTGCCCCCAAGTGAAATCAACATCATTCTTTAACGAAGGATAGGAGTAAATGCATCAACTTTCCCCGACAGATTAGCTATGAACCTTCTCAAATAATTGACCTTGCCAAGGAACTTTTGCATATCTCTCTTGCATGTTGGAGCCTCCACTTTCAGATCGCCTCTATCTTTTGGGATCGATTTGATGCCATCTTCATGAATAATGAAACCCAAAAATTTGCCAGCTGACACGCCGAATGCACACTTCAAAGGATTCATCTTCAGTCCATACTTTTTCATTCTTTCAAAAGCTAAACGCAAATCGGCCAAGTGAGATTCAAAAGCATCCGATTTGACAACAATATCATCAATATAAACAAGTATGACACCGAGTAAATCATGAAAAATCAAATTGATAGCCCTTTGATATGTGGCCCCAGCATTTTTTAATCCGAATGTCATCACTGTCCACTCGAATAAACCAAGGAAACCAGGACATCGGAAAGCTGTTTTGTACATGTCCTCTTCAGCCATAAAAATTTGATTGTATCCGCATTACCATCTAGAAAGCTAATAACCTTATGTCCGTAGCATCATTAATAAGCATATCGGCTATTGGCATGGGATACTCATCTTTGGGTGTATCCTATTCACATCTCTGAAGTCAATGCACACCCTCGACTTGCCGGATCCCTTCTTCTCTCATTGGTACAATGTTAGAAATCCACTCGGCATACCCGCAAGGTCGAATGAATTTAGCTTCAAGCAATCGACCGATCTCTTCCTTGATCCGGTCATATGTTTTCGGATTAAACTTTCGGCCGATCGTTTATAAGGTCTAAAACCGCCTTTATAGGCAATCGATGCTCCACTAGCTCTCGGCTCAACCCTGGCATCTCATGATATTCCCATGCAAAGCAACAAACATATTCTTTCAATAGCTCGATTAATTTAGCTTTACAATCGGCTTTCAGATTTTTGTTTATAAATGTCGGTCGACTGACTAATCCGTCTCCAATATTTACCTCTTCTAATGGATCGGCCGATGTAAAACCTTGTCCAAGTTTATCCATGTCATCCAACTCCTCAATAGACTCATACATATCGTTCTCGCTGGACCAATATTTTGCAAGACGTTTTTGTAACCACTCGGAATTAGGATCCATTTAAACATATCATACCTTGGAGCCGATTGCATTCAGTCGGCTTTAAAGACACGGGCACAAAACCATTCTTAGTCGTGACCGAGAAAATCAAACTCTGACAAATCACGTCCCGTCAAGCAAGTGGCATTGGGATGTTGCCAATCCACCGATGCATCGGCCAAAGCAACACAGGCCGAGTTATCCGCATGAATGACTTCCACTTCATCATCAACCCATGAATCAAAAACTGGTGCATAGTGGATGGCACGACTTTGGTTTGCATGAACCCAATCACGGCCTAGTATGGCGTTGTAGTTACCTTGCACCTCGGCGACAAAGAATGCACGATGGCCAAAGTTTTGCTTCCATCGTAAGCTCCACATACATTACACCTTTGGCTTCAGTTTTCTCTTTGCCTTCAAACCCGTTGAGCACCATATTGGTCTTGATCAATTCTTCATCAGGCAAACCCAATTTCTTGAAGACCGAATAGGGCATAAGATTTACCACAGCACCACCATCAACAAGCATTCGACTAAGTGGCGATCCATTGATATGACCTCTGAGATACAACGGTTTCAAATGTGTTACTAGTTCTTTTGGCTTCTCGAATATTGCGTTTTTAGGGCCAAAATCCAGCTGAGCCACTTCCCCTTCCTCATCTACAGACGAAACTCAGCAGGTAAGTAATACACCATATTGATATCCATACCTTCATGAACCGGCGAGACTCATAGTCCAACATATCAACCTCTTCTTCAAGTGGATCGACCGATTCTCAAATCTGGTCGAGTGAAGGAGAAGTAAGAAGTGTCGCAGACGATGTAATAGCTGTCACATCGTCCTCTTTGGGTGGTGTAGGCACTTCGTGATAGATGTAGAAGCTGATGTATCTTGTATTTGTTTTGGCCTCCACACTTGTTTTCTTTGGAGCCATGGGCGAGTGTCATTGAACAACTTATCCCTTTGCTTCTCGGCCTCTGCTCGCCATCTCTTGACTCCTTAACCTCTGTAGTTTCCTCTTACGTGTCTTTGTTAACCCCGGAGGACACCACTTTGGCTGAGTATATTTAGGATCTCTTGTTTTTACCGGCTGGTGCTTGCTTCATGGTCATTAGCCGAGTGCTTTGGCGCGATAGAAAGTATCGGCTCGGTCGAGTGGTTATGCACGATCGGCTCTTTGTATGGGGAATGTTTGGTGCCCGGGATAAGTGAGTCGACATCCATTTTCTCCTTGCCTTTTCCTGACTCAACTGCTGCAACACTCGGTGACTTAACCGCCATTCTTTTCGACTTTCGGATGCATGAAATTTCCACTCGGCGCACCTTTTTACTTGGATGGAATCCACTCGGATGGATGTCACTCGGATGGAATCCACTCGGATGGAATCCACTTGACCACATTTTTTCACTTGGATAGCTTCCACCTGGGTACATTCTTACACTAGGATAGTTTCCACTCGGTCGCATATGTTGACCAGCCAACTGATAGTTACCAATGTTCAGTCGGCCATTATATGAGTAATCAAGTCGATTCCACAGATTGCCTCTGCTCTTCCGAAATAGTGCCCTTGGTCCACTCGGTTTTGCATACCGACTAAACATATCATCGATGGTGACCTTGGTCGCTTCAAGTGTGATGGCGGTTAGAGCTGGGACCAGCCGATTGATTAGCATATTTGGATAGCAACATATCAAAAGTTGGCTTGATTAAACTGCGTTGCACTTTAGCTTCATTCCTCTTCCATTTGCCAACTTCTGGACTCTTGGGCTTGACAAATTTAACACGAGTATTTTCTTGCACTTGCGGTTGCCCCCCGAGTGTAGGATTCTTGATGGTGATTTTGATCACTTCCTTGCCATCGGGTTGCTTATCAAGCACAACCTGTCTCCCCAAGACCTTGTTGTCCTCCTTGTCTTTCTGGGCTCACCAACAATGACATTAGCTTTATTAGCAGATTCGCTACCTCCGGCGAATGAGCAGCTTTTTCCTTCTAAATCCATGGTGTTCATTGAAAGGGCTGTTTATCAACTTGCATCTCGAGAAAAGTTCAATCGTCCGTCATTAATGGCCGATTGTATCATCGTCGAAAAACATTGCAATCATTAGTAGCATGAGAAAAAGAATTATGATACTTGCAATAAGCACGCCGTTTCAGCTCTTCAAACGGCGGTAAAGTATGGGATATTCTAATAATCTTAGCCTGCAGCAAAGCATCAAATATTCTATCACACTTAGCAATGTTAAAAGTAAACTTCATCTCTTCATCACGATTCTTATGAATCGGTTTCAGATCATTGCAAGTAGAGGTTTGGCCTTAGATGGCCAAACAAATTCAATAGCAAAAACATCACCCTCATCGTATGAAAGTGATCACTATCATATTCCACCATATTCATCTTTGGACGATCGGCTTTGTACCTATGCACTTCTTTGAGATCTTTGCTTCGGCTTTCCTGAGCCAAAGCCCTTTGTAAGACTTGGTTAATATTTAAGAACTCATAGCCTTCTAGCTTTTCTCTAATGGGAGTTCTCAAACCACTCAACACTAGGTCTGCCAAGTCTCTCTCGGTTATCACCAAACTAAAACACCGGTTTTTCGTTTCTCTGAATCTCTTGACGTAATCGGAGACCGATTCATCATGCTTCTGCTTAACCGATGTTAGATGTGACAACTTGAGTTCATTGTCGCCACTATAAAAGTGATCATGAAATTTTTGCTCTAGCTGCGACCAAACTCGAATGGAACCATGTGGTAAAGAAGAAAACCATGAAAATGCGGTACCGATTAATGACAAAGGAAATAAACGACTTTCAATTCATTCAATGAGCCTGCCTCACCCAATTGTGCTAAGTATTGACTAACATGCTCCCATGTGGTTTTGTGCCCTCTCCATTAAACTTAACAAAATCTGGAATTTTATATCACGGAGGGCTTTGGATGGCATCAAAGTACTCGAGCACGGCTTTTGGTAAATCCGATTCGAGGTAACTCAACTCCAAAATTCTCTCGAAGCATCTTAGCCATCTCCTCTCTAAGATTAGCTAAACCATCATCCATAGTGGCCGATGAAGCTTGTGGCAGTGGCATAGGAGGAGTAGGGTTACTAGCTGTAGGTAGGAATTGTGGCAGGTATGTCGACCCATAATTTGCTAGTGGTCGAGTGGTTGTAGCTGTAGGTAGGGTTTGGTTCGGCGTCACCACCGAACCTAGCATGTTCATTATAGGATTAATGGGTGCAGCCATAATCTGATTTGTTTGGGTAGGATAATAAGTCATCGGCACTGGGGGCGCCGATGAGATAGGTAAAGCAGATTAGGGTTACGCACACTATCGGCTACACCATTATTACCACTAGTCGATTGAGATGTATTCTTCTGAGCATTAGTATTTTCTATGAAAGTTTGATAGACTAGATTGTTACCATCAGCAATACGACTTTCAATCTCAGCCCACTGCTTAGGAGAAAAGGTAGTACTTACAGAGGGTTTAACCTGCTTGGCTTGCAATGGAGGGAACTTGATTTCTTCAATCGGAGTGATGTTGCCTTGGCGATCCTTCTTGAACTTTGCAAGGAACTCCTGCAAGTCCTTCTCCTCGCGCGCCTTCTTGTACTCCTCATAGACTTGGCGATGATCGGCCGATATCTCATCAAGACTGGGCTTAATGATGTTATCGGCGTCTACCTCAGATGGCTTGGGAAGATCGGACATGGTGGATGATGATGATTGATCTTCGTTCCCCAGCGGAGTCACCAAAAAGTGTGTCGACACACGAACACGTCACGTGTACCCTCGACGCCGGGGGTGATGCACCGCAGCTCACGTCGAAGGAGACCCGACCGACAATAGCGATCGCAAGGCGATCGGCGGGTGCTTTTGCAGACCGAAACCCAGCAAGACCGGGAGGGACCCGTCGGATTGCGGCGGCTATGGGCTGCCCTAGGTCGATTCGCTCGCCCCTAGAGCCTCGGGATTCGCAGCTCTCAAACACGAAGAACAGCGAAGAACGAGAGAGAAAAACGATGGAGAGATAAAAGTAGACATGAAAAAGTAGTATATTGATTTGTTCGATTGTGTGTTGTTCAATCGGCCGTCACCCCAACATATATAAGAGGCGGCTGGACTTCCCGTACAAGTAAAGGATTCATCTAGGCTTTCCTTACAAGAAAAATTACATCAATTCACGTCCTAGAGTCCTAGTTCTATTCCAACTCGGATTCAGTCTGAATCTGGCCCAACTTCTGTCTTCCTCCTTGTGCAGGCCGCCGAGCCTCCATATGACCTCCGATCAAGATGGCCCAAATACCAAACTTGTGCGCCTCGACGATCTGAACAACTCTCATGTTGATCACTTTTTCAAATAAGGCCATCTTGAACACTTTTCGAGGTCATCTTTACCTTCCAATGGACTCGGTCTTGCGGTAGACTGAATCATCCGAGTCTTGTAATGAATTTGCAGGCCATATACTATCTCTGATGACGATGACTCCAAAAGCAAAGTTTACCGTCTTGACGATACGCACAACTTCTGTATTGAACACTTCTTCATCCGAGATCATCTTGATAAACTTTTGGGCACATGTTTAGTTTCACTCGGATTTGAGCTCATCCACTCGGATATTAGAGTCTTTCACTCGGATGGTCGACTGGACTTTTTCACTCGGATGGCTATATTTTCACTCGGAAGACAATCTTTTACTCGATCGGTAGGCTTTCACTCGACCTTGGACTCGATCGGTAGGTTTTCACTCGACCGGTGACTCGATCGGTAGGTTTTCACTCGACCTTGGACTCGATCGGTAGGTTTTCACTCGACCGGTGACTCGATCGGTAGGTTTCCACTCGACCTTGGACTCGATCAGTAGGTTTTCACTCGACCGGTGACTCGATCAGTAGGTTTTCACTCGACCGGTGACTCGATCGGTAAATTTTCACTCGACCGGTGACTCGATCGGTAGGTTTTCACTCGACCGGTGAGTTTTCACTCGGATGGTAAGTTTTCACTCGACCAAACACATAGCCTGATCTTAATTTGTCTCCCCAAGTCTCATACGACCTCGGATTGAGACGAATTATATATGAAAATCGATTGGCTCGACGAGACGAAACTTATTCGTGTTGAAGGTTTTTCGATTCAAGGACTTCTTAAGGGCCTAATTGCTCGCGCGACCCACCAGACATGGCGTCTGGTACTTTGCGCCAGATTTCCACTCAGCTTCGGCCTGCAGTGTATTGCCTCTAACTTTTGCATATGAACTCGGATTGAGATGATTTATATATCAAAATTGATTGCCTCGACGAGACGAAGACAATTCCTTTAGAATACTCCTTCATCCGAGGTCGTCTTGAAGGCATGGTCGGCCGAAAACCACTCGGAATGTTGAATTTTGTCACTCGGAGTACAACTTCGGCCACCGAGATAAGGTCGAATGGCGATAAGTTAAACATCAAAATTATTCCACTCGGTGACCTGAAACTTTGCATGCCGAAAACTCTTTTACTTGAGGCCATCTTACTTGCCTTTTGTACCTTGCCAAAATCCGATGTCAACAGAAGTTTTCAAGTTTTGGATGAGATCATGATGGATGAAGGAATAAGGAGTGGCAAGAGCCTAAGCTTGGGGATGCCCGAGGCACCCCAAGGTAATATTCAAGGACTCCCAAGCAACTAAACTTAGGGATGCCACAGAAGGCATCCCCTATTTCTTCTAATGACCATCAGTTATTTTAGTTGGTGCTATATTTTCATTTGTCACATATCATGAGTTTTGCTTGGAGCGTCTTTTATTATATAAGTCTTTGCTTGTTTTTCTTTTTAGTTTGCCATAATCATCCTTGCTAAATACACTTGTTTGAGAGAGCCACACACATATCATTATTTGTTAGAATACTCTATGTGCTTCACTTAAATCTTTTGAGCTAGGTAGTTGCTCTAGTACTTCACTTATATCCTTTTGAGCACGACGGTGGTTATATTTTAAAGAAATATGCTCTCATGCTTCACTCATACTATTTTGAAAGTTGTTTTTTTAAATAAATATGTTCTCATGCCTCACTTATATTATTTTGAGAGTTTAAAATTTTGAAGAAATATTTAGGCTCTCGTGCTTCACTTAGATCTTTTTGAGAGTTAAGAGTAATGGTGATTTGCATGAGATATGAATTTGGTCCCAAAGTGATAGATATTCAAGAGGGATATAATAAAAAGTTTCGTGAAGATCATTGTATATGAAAACTTTATTCCTATCAATACTTTAGTGATATGGGGATAGTGATATGTGAGTCGTGTTGGTGAGTAATTGTGCTCTAGTAAGAATATTGGTGTTAAGGTTTGTGATTTGCTATGCAAGCACAATAGTCAATAGTTATGCAACGAAGTTACATCTTACTTGTAGTGCATTATTTAGTGTTAGTTATGTTTAATGCTCGTTTATGACAGTTTTTGTTTTTTGATTGGTTGCTTCTCAATCTATTTGCTAGCCTTCATTTGTATTAAGCGGGAATACTACTTGTGCATCCAACTCCTAAAACCAAAATTTGGGCCAAATGAGTCAACCATACCTACCTATATGCGGTATTTCCTTGTCGTTCCAAGTAAATTTGTATGTGCCAACTCTAATTTACAAAATGAATTTCCTTTTTGTGTGGCCTTATCGCTCATGAATGGCAGGGGTGGCCAATATTTTCCATGCTAGGTATGTTATTCTAAATATGAGTGTTTATTCACTTGTCATTGCACGAGAGTGTCACAGTTAATAGGGATGCCCAGTCCCGAAATGAAAAAAAAAATACTATGATCATGAATTCCTTGAAAAGTGTTGGTGTCGGTGTACTAAAGTAGGGGTACCTTAGTACCCCGAACTTGTGCACGGGCAATCATGACACCCACGGCAAGGCTTGCGGCGTCGCCAAGACCCTCAGACATTTCCTATTACTGCCATTCAAGAACAAAGTGTCGGAAGACAAGGCCCGGCAAGAGGAGCTTGCGGGAAGGCCAAAGACCCGACAAGAGGAGCTTGCGGGAAGGCCAACCAAGGCGCCGAGAGAAACTTGCGCGCGCCGCAGCGTCGGCAAGGCACAATGAGCGACAAGCTTGCCGATCGCGACAAGGCGACGGCGCGGCAAGGCGCTTGCGGCGGCAAGGCTGCCACCGCACCGAGCTCCAAAGACATCCAACGACGTGTCGCCCGGGGCTACCCCATCAGACGTGGCGGCGTTGTGCAGCCATGCGGTGCGAGGTGGCAAGCGGTTGACAAGGAAGCCGTCGTGGCGATCGGTGGCGCTCCTAACGGTCGTTTCCTTACCTTTGTTAGGCGACCGGACGGGCATTAAATGCCCTTGTCCCCGCCGCCAGAGTTAGGTAGGGACTTTGTTGGACACTTATTGTACCAACCAGCGTTTTTACCTTTCTACCCCTCTTTCTACGCTGCCACCTGTCGGTAACCCCCTTAGACTATAAAAGGGAGGCCCATGCGCACGTAGAAGGCGTTCGGTTCATTGGACTCATCCAACACCACTATACGCTCGCGTTCTCGAGCAAGAACAAATACAAACACAAAGCAGCAGTAGGAGTTTTATCTCTCCGGAGAGCTCCGAAGCTGGGTAAAAACCCCCCACGTGCCGTCGCCTCGATCTGCTCTGCGTGCGCCCTCCGCTCCCTTGCCGGACAAGAAGGGCCCCCCTGCCCCATAGGTGTTCGTGCTCCCACGGGATCCCCACGACATCTTTGGCGCGCCAGGTAGGGGGGCGTCGAGGCCGTGCGTATCTGATCCGGCGTCTACGCGCGCTACATCAGCATCTTCGTCAACATGCCACCGAAGAAGAAGACTTCGGAGGTGGCCGCTCCGTCTGCAACCGTCCCACCGCCACTGGAGCAAACGGGCGGTGGGGTGGACGCCGGCGTTGGAGCGGGCGCCAGCGGGGGGACTCACATCGTCACCCGGTCCAAAGACAAGGCCCCGCAAGGTTCCGCATCTGCACATCCACCGCATCCCTCTCAGGAGGTGCAAGATCGACAGCGCCACGGTGCTCCTAGCACCGTACTCGCGTTGGAGCAAGGCCAAGCTGGTGGGTTGCGGGACGTTCAAGGCCAGCGTGCGCGCCAACACGCTGGCACGAGCGCAGTGCGGTCGCCTGGACAAGATGCTGCTCCTTCTAACACTGTTAGAAGTTTGAGCATGTCTCGCACCTCGCGCCGCTCGCCACCGCCACCCAAGACTCCAGAGGAAGCGCTGGTCCGAGCCCAGCTGCTTCTAGATTACCCTCCGGCGCCAGATAAGATCGACGACTGGAGGGCAGCCATTTACAGCCTCATCGGCTTCGCCAACGGCGACAAGCCTCGGCAGCCGAGCACGTCGAAGCCCCGATAAGACGCCTAGGCGCAAGCCGACGCCGACAAGACCGCTGGGGGTGCCACCACCGTGCACTCCCAGCCCAGAAGGCCAAGATCGCCGACTCGCCGGGCCAACCTTGACGCTGACTCCACCGTGTCATCGGACCCGCGAACTCGCCGTGATCAACGCCAAGTTCTTCAAAACGGCAACGCGTAGATGCTCGCTTTTCGCGATCGAGTCACGAAGGGAAGCGGCGTCGATCGACCAACGCTGGGCCCTCTGTCAATATGCAAGCGCCAGGAACCAGCGACTTTGTCATGCGTGGCGAGTTGCCTGCGTTCACCCGTGAGCTGCGGCAAGTCCGGTGGCCCGAACCAAGAACTTCAAGCGGGCGTGCGAGAAGTGCGATGGCAGGATACATCCGTCGGAGTTCTCGGCGTCTACACCATAGTGGTGCATGCTGCCGGAGGACGCGACGAGAAGATCCTCGCCAACTACTTCCAGCTGGTGCTCAAGCCCAACGTTAGATCTTGGCTCATGCACTTGCCGGACGGCTCCACCTCTTCGTGGGCGGACCTGTGCCATCAGTTTGTCGGCGCCTTCACAGGCGGCCACAAACCCCATGGCCAGGAGAGCGATCTGCATCTGCTCATCCAGAAGGAGGGAGGGCCCCTGCGTAAGTACATACAGAGATTCAGCCAAGTGCAACGCAACATCCCAGACGTCCACCCTGCCGTGGTTATCAGCGCGTTCCATCAGAACATGCGTAACCGCAGGATGAGGGAGGAGATGGTGATGTGCAAGATCAGAGATGTCAGCGAGCTCTACGCTCTGGCCGACAAGTGTGCACGAGCTGAGGAGGGGAGGAAAATCCCCGGAGAGACTGCAGGAGCAGAAGGATCTGACAATGAGGATGCCGCCCCGGCAAGGAAGAACCGGAGGCGGAACAACAGAAAAAGAAAGGCTAAGGATGTGTTGGTTGTCGAGCATTTCGGCGACGGAGGCGGTTCCGACAAGGCCAAAGCTAGTGAGTCCGGCGAGGCTGTGGTAGCTGCCGACAAGCAGGATGGCTCCGGCAAGCAGTATTGCAAGATCCACCGCACCAAGGGCCATGACCTCCAAACCTGCAAGAAAGTTGAGCAGATGGTGGAGCTGCAAAAAGCTGAGTACGAGCGCCGCGACAAGGAGAGGGCCTAGGAAGGTGGCGGGGGATCCGGCAAGAAGCTTCCCGCCTAGGGAGGGCGCCGCGGCAAGGCCAAGCCGCGGCAAGGAGACAGACCTCCCCGTGGCCGCGACAAGGATGAGGATGAAGATGAGGATGATGAGATGGAGGAAGATGAAGCTGATGACCAAGAGTTTCAGAAGGCAACGGAGGTGTTATGCATCGATGGCGGTGCCTCTCTGCACACCTCGCACCGCCAACTCAAGCAGTGGGTGCGAGAAGTGAGCGCAGCGGAGCCGTCCGTCGAGTCGCGCAAACCTCTGAAGTGGTCCATCACGCCCATCATCTTCGACGTTGAGGATCACCCTGATCGCATCACTGCTGTCGGGTGCTTGCTGATGTTGGTTTCGCCAACCATCCGCAACCTCAAGGTCACAAAGATGTTGGTTGACGGCGGGGCCGGCCTGAATCGATCTCTTCGCGGTGCTCAAGAAGCTCCGGATCCCGACAATGAGCTCGAAGAGACCGGTACCTTTCAAGGAATAAACCGGGAAGGAGCAAGTCGAAGGGAAGATCGGACCGGTGACATTTGGCAGCGAGCTGAATTTCAGGACAGAGAGGGTCACATTTGACGTCGCTGATTTCCCATTGCCCTACAATGGGATACTCGGCCGACCTACGCTTGCCAAGTTCATGGCAGCCTCTCATTACGCCTACAATGTGCTCAAGATACCTGGTCCGATAAGTGTCATTTCTGTCCAAGGCGACAAGAAGGATGCGCTTATCTGCACCGACAAGATCTACCGGGAAGCAGCAGCCGCAGCAGAGCGCAAGCCACTTGCCGCTGAAGCTCCCTGGGGGAAGAAGAAGACCAAGTCCGGCAAGAGCAGCTCTAATGCCCACTCCGGCAAGCGCACCTCTTTGGAGTGCTGCGCTACCGTCGAGGACGCACCATCGAGCTCCACCGGCAAGTGTAAGAAGGCAAAGACAGCTTGACAAGAGATCATGACCGGCAAGCGTAGCTCTGATGATCACTCCGGCAAGCGCGCCTTTTCGGAGTGCTGCGCTGCCGTCGAGGACGCACCATCGAGCTAGAAGCGCAGTCGTTCTCATATTTCTAGGTTATGTTCCTTGAACGGCCGTACCTTGTATGGAAAACCTGTGCGCGGAGGAACCGGCTCGTGGCTGAGTTGCGCCCTTACTTTGTTTTCGAGTCCGCTCAACAAATGAAAGCGCACTGCAACTAGCCTGACGAGGTTTCTTGCCGGAGGCAGCACCGCCAGCGCGCTGCTGATGTTCCGCACTCAGCAAGCGTGCTCGCGCCGGCAAGTTCCCTAAAAGCATGGGGTAGAAACATGCAAGGGATGGAATCAAGTAAAGGAGATAACATAGCAGTTGGCGTCGTTCCAAGAAGCGCAGCCTTGCCGGGACACAGACGACAGAAAAGCAAAGTTATCCAAGTCCGAGCACAAAGCCCAGCCAGTTTCAAATTCTTATGTTATATTCCTTGAACTGCCGCGCTTTGTATGGAAAACCTGTACGCGGAGGAACCGACTCGTGGCTGAGTTGCGCCCTTGCTTTGTTTCGAGTCCGCTCAACAAATGAAAGTGCGCTGCAACTAGCCCGACGAGGTTTCTTGCCGGAGGCAGCACCGCCCGAATGCTCTTGATGTTCCAAGACTCAGCAAGTGTGCTTGCGCCGGCAAGTTCCCTAAAAGCATGGGGTAGAGACATACAAGGGAAGCGACAGAATAAAGGATATAACATAGCAATCATTGCCATAGAGCGCAATCAGTTTCAAATCTTTAAGGTTATGTTCCTTGAACGACCGTGCCTTGTATGAAGAACCCGTGCGCGGAGGAATCGACTCGTGGCTAAGTTGCGCCCTTGATTTGTTTTCGAGTCTGCTCAACAATACAAGTGAGCTGCAACTAGCCCGACGAGGTTTCTTGCCGGAGGCAGCATCGCCAGCGGGCTGCTGATGTTCCGCACTCAGCAAGCGTGCTTGCGCCGGCAAGTTCCCTCAAAGCGTAGGGCAAAAACATACAAGGCACCGAATCAAGTAAAGGGCATGACATAGCGAGCTTTGCTTAGAATAAAGTTATATATTACAGTAAATAACTTGCCGCGCTCTAAGAGATTGTTCCTATGACACATCTAGCAGCAGCAAGAACAAGGAAAGCGAAGAAAGGTGCGCCGGCACCTGGATCCCGGCAAGCCAGAGTCGCCGGGGGCTGCGATATCAGATAAGTTTTTTTATCCCTCATCATGCATCATTTTATGGACTGAGGAGTGCGAAGTTATATTCCTCGAACGTCTGTGCCTTGTGTGGAAAGCCTGTGCGCGGAGGAACCGACTCGTGGCTAGGTTGCGCCCTTGATTTGTTTTCGAGTCCGCTCAACAATACAAGTGAGCTGCACCTAGCCCCGACAAGGTTTCTTGCCGGAGGCAACACCGCCAGCAGGCTGCTGATGTCCCGCAATCAGCAAGCGTGTTCGCGCCGGCAAGTTCCCTCAAAGCGTAGGGTAAAAACATACAAGGCACAAAAACAAGTAAAGGATGTAACGTAGCAAGTTTCCCCTTTTTCATTAAAAAACATCCCATTCGGGTATAGTCCATAGAGGATGAAAAACATGAAAGAGAGGATTACAAGTTTTAGATGCAACTAAAGGCCCAAAGGCTTACAAATTAAAAAGATAAGGTGCCCGTAAATCCCTTTCCTGTCCCCCTTTTCAGGAGGTAGGTCAAGGAGGCGAAAAGGGCAAAAGAAACGCCTAGGTGAGCTACGGGTGCCAGAAGACACCAAGAGAACATCCCGGGGGCCGGCCGGGAGCTTGGCGAGAGGCAGGCGCCGGAGGCAGAGCTCAAGATGGGGCGGCAGGATCGTCGACGCTGTCGAGGCACCACGCCTCGTACTCGACTTGACGGCCTTGCCGCCAACCCTCTTCCTCTTCGCAGCCTCCCTCGCCGGCCGCCCAAGGAGACGACCCGGGAGTTCAGGAGGCCGGCGACCGGATGATGGGGTCGCCCGGTGGCGCCGAAGTGACGCCCGACGCCTAATCGGACCCGCCGTCCTCGTCGTCGCTGTCGCTCCCTCCTCGTCGCCACTCGCTCGAGGAGGAGTCTTCGCTTCGGAGGAGCTGTCCACGCAGCATCTCGCCGGGTGCCGGAGTCCCCAAGACCTTGACGGAGAGGAGGTCGCCATCCATTAACGAAATGGAGGGTAAACCCGCCGTCAAGCTATGGATGCGGGCGAACGTCTTCCACCCTCGATCAAGATACATCACGCCGGGGGCTGGGGACACATCGCTGACTCGTGTGCCGCTGATCCCGCATCCCCTCATGCGCAATCTCAGCATCTCGGGCGGGTCCGGCTCCATCGCGCTCGCAAACGGAGCCGGAAGCCGGAGGCGACGGCGAGGTGCCCGGCGCAGCTTGACGAAGAACTCCCAAGGGTCATCCCTCGTGTGGACCGCCGGGATGAGAGGAACCGCCGGCGGAGGCGAAGCCGACGCACCGCCCCGGCCGCCTCTTCCCTGCGCGCCTCGCCCTCGACCTCGCCCCCTCCCTCTCCCCGTTGGGGCTGGCTCCGCCACCACGGGCGCGGGATAGGGAGGGATACGCTGCCTGGCGGCGACCCTCGCTGCCACCGATGAGGGGCCAGGGTTCCCTTCCTCCATGGCGGATGAGAGGAAGGGGAGCAGAAGTTGAAGAAAGGAGAAGATGAGGAAGTGCGGGTTTCTGCGCTCCCCTCTCGCCCTTCTTAAAGGAGCGAGGTGGGGCTCGGCCGCCGATTTCGGCCAGTCGAGCACGAGAGGGGCGGGGAATCGGGCCGACCCGCTGCCTCCGCCCGTGGCGGCTCGGTTTCCCACTTCCACCGCCCACGCACCCCACGCGCATGGGGGCGCGTGGCGGGATCTGAGCGAGGCGAGCGGATGAGGTGACCTCGCCCCACCTCGTGATCGCAGGGGGAGGGCGCCTTGAAAGTCGCGCACGCCACCCACGCCTCCCACGACGCCGCGATCGACGCGTGCCGTTGCGAGAGAGCGCGGTGGATACGGAGTGGGTTTTGTTTGGACCCAGGCCGCGCATGCCGTGCCTTTGTTTTGGGCACGGCCTAACGGCGCAGCACCGTGTATGGCCCAGGCCCGGGGGCTCCTGTCGGTGTACTAAAGTAGGGGTACCTTAGTACCCCGAACTTGTGCACGGGCAGTCGCAGCACCCCACGGCAAGGCTTGCCGGGCATCCGCCAAGACCCTTCGACATTTCCTATTACTGCCATTCAAGAACAAAGTGTCAACCAGGAAGACAAGGCCCCGGCAAGAGGAGCTTGCCGGGAAGGCCAAAGACCCCGGCAACAGGAGCTTGCCGGGAAGGCCAACCAAGTTGCTTCAGAGAAACTTGCCGCGACGCCCCGCGCGTCCCGGCAAGGCACGGCGAGTGACAAGCTTGCCGGTGCGACAAGACGACGGTCGCGGCAAGGCGCTTGCCGCGGCAAGGCTGCCACCCGCACCGAGCTCCAGCGCATCCAACGGCGTGTCGCCGTGGCTACCCAGGAGCACGTGGCGGCGTTGTGCAGACCATCGCGGTCGCGGTGGTGTGGTGACAAAGGAAGCCGTCGTGGCGATCGGGCGCCCTAACGATTGTTTCCTTACCTTTGTTGGGCGACCGGACGGGCATTAAATGCCCTTGTCCCTGCCGTCGAGTTAGGTAGGGACTTTGTTGGACACTTGTTGTACCAACCCGCGTTTTTACCTTTCTACCCCTCTTTCGGCGCTGCCACTGCCGGTAACCCCTTAGACTATAAAGGGAGGCCCATGCGCGCGTAGAAGGGGTTCGGTTCATGGACTCATCCAACACCACTATACTTTCGCGCTCTCGAGCAAGAACAAATACAAACACAAAGCAGCGATGAGGGTTTTATCTCCGGAGAGCTCCGAAGCTGGGTAAAAAACCCCCGCGTGCCGTCGCCTCGATCTGCTCTGCGTGCGCCCTCCGCTCCCTTGCCGGACAAGAAGGGGCCCCCTGCCCCATAGGTGTTCGTGCTCCCATGGGATCCCCACGACAGTTGGTATGGAAGGCACCCATGGATACGGCTAGATATGGATTGTGAAAGAATTGTGGAAATGAAATAAACTTTACTTTTGTTTTGGAACCACCTATGATTTATCTAGAATTAAAGATATTGGGAATTCTCGGTCATTTTCGTTGACAGGAAAAGCATGCCTCTCAAAACAATTTTATCTCTCAATTTCAGCTTTCAGCTCTCTCACCTCAACAAATCTCTACTTCCCTCTATGAAGGGCCTATCTATTTACTTTTATGCCATATTTATATTTATTGGGTCTCCATCTTCTCTCATAAGGCACCAACTAGGGAACACTATTGTCATACTTGTGCATTGGATGTAGCTAATATTTGAGTTTGTTTCATGAATGGATCAATGATTGAGCATAATGGTCTAGGGATAACTCGCTTTAGCATTGATATTTTGGAATACATGGTTGCTTGTTGATATGCTTGAGTATTGACGTCTTCATGTAAAATTATAGACTATTGCTTGTTGATATGGACAAAAGAAAAGAATATGCGATGAACATGATAGGTAGCATTCCACATAAAAAATTATGTTTTTATCGTTTACCTACTCAAGGACGGGCAAGAATTAAGCTTGGGGATGCTTGATAAGTCTCCAACGTATCTATAATTTTGATTGTTCCATGCTATGATATTATCAATCTTGGATGTTCTATATACATTTACTAGCAACTTCATATCATTTTTTGGGACTAACCTATTAACTTAGTGCCCAGTGCCAGTTGATTATTTTTCTTGTTTTTTACTTTGTAGAATATCAATACCAAACGAAGTCCAAATGCCACAAAACTTTTTGAAGACCCTGGCGTGCCTGGTGGGTAGTGGGGCCCACGGGCACCGTCTTGACCTACCTCCACCTCTATAAATACTCGAAAATCCCAAAAACCCTAGGGGAGTTGACGAAATACTTTTTCTGCTGCCGCAAGTTCCAGAACTACGAGATCCAATCTAGAGGCCTTTTCTGGCAACTGCCGGAGGGGGCAACGATCATAGAGGGGTTCTTCATCATCCTTGCCGCCCCCTAGATGATGCGTGAGCAGTTTACCATAGACTTACAGATCTGTAATTAGTAGCTAGATGGCTTCTTCTCCCTTTTGATCTTCCACACAATGTTCTCCTTGATCTTCTTGGAGATCAATTTGATGTAATGACTTTTTGCGGTGTGTTTGTTGGGATCCGATGAATTGTGAGTTTATGATCAGATCTATCCATGAATATTATTTGAGTTTTCTCTGAACTCTTTAATGCATGATTGTTATAGCCTTGTATTTCTTCTCTGAATTATTGGTTTGGTTTGGCTAACTAGATTATTTTTTATTGCCATAGGAAGAGGTGCTTTGTGATGGGTTCGATCTTGTGATGCCGAATATTAGTGACAAAAAGAGACATGGCACACATGTATCGTTGCTATTAAGGGTAACAAGATGGGGTATATTGATATGTCAGTTTATCTTGTCTACATCACCTCATATTGCCTAATGCATTACTCCATTTTTCCATGAACTTAATACACTGGATGCATGCTGGACAGCGGCCGATGTGTAGAGTAATAGTAGTAGATGCAGAATCATTTCGGTCTACTAATATTGGACATGATGCCTATATACATGATCGTTGCCTTGGATATCGTCATAATTATTTGCTTGTCTGTCAATTGCCCAATAGTAATTTCTTTACCCACTGTATGCTATTTTCTCGAGAGAAGCCCCTAGTGAAAATTATGGCCCTGGGTCTATCTTTTATCATATAAAAATCCTAAAAGTACCTTTCTGCAATTTTCTTTTATTTTTATTTTGTGTTTTAGTTGGATCTATTTATCAAATCTTATACAATTTAATCTATCTTAATACCGTTCAGGGATTGACAACTCCTCTACACGTTGGGTTGTGAGTATTTGTTGTTTGTGTGTAGATGTTGTTTACATAGTGTTGCAAATGGTCCCACATTGTATTTGTGTTCAATTTTTTACGTAGATACAAAATTGACTTTATTTTCAAGAATTTTAATATGGATTTGTGAAAAATTTGAATTGCAATGGAAATTCGGCCCAGTGACTACATCGCAAACATAGAAATTGTATCCTAGATTGAGATTTTATAGTAGGCAACCATAGCACAAAGTCACAAAATAAAATTAGACACTTGTACATAGTTTCATCACCTTCAAAAAAATGCACCAGTATGATGGAGGTTTTTTTCAGCTATGGGCAATGAATTATTATGACAGAATCCTGGTGATGTAGCACAGAACTCCCTCAATATCTTTAAGAGTCTTCTCAGGAGCAATTTTTTTTCTCTTTGTTGCCTTTGTGGATGATGCATGTTTTTTGCCTCGGGTTTTAAGTGTAGTCTTGATAGACTAAATCTATTAATGAAGCGTTGTCGCGGAAATATTTAGACCCTCAATTTCATCTAGAATGTGTGGCGGAGTCTTCTTGAGAGCTTCACGTACTTCCTGCATATATACAAGCGCATTCTTCACACATTTTAGTTCACATGACATACGTTCGTATACAAAAATGTCACACAACCAATAAGTAATTGTAAAATAAATGTACCATGGTTGTAGATTTTGGATTGTTAATAGATGATACAATCTTAGTAGCAACAACTCTAGCATATGAGCTATCGACGCTATCCTATCTTGATCTTCCTCATCTCAAAAGCTACCCCCTTTTATTGTGAAACTGCATTTGTCTCACATGCGAATACCCTTGCTTTTAGAATGGACAAGCTCTAAGCCAGCAGGTTCTAGGCCTTCTCCCTGCAATCTTTGCAAAATCAGAGCTGCATTATCCTTGATAGTTAGATTTCTAAGCTTCTCGTACTCTATCAATTTGCCTAAATACTATTAGAAAGATGAATGGATCAACAAATATACAACCTTGTGCATGAAGTACAATAAGAATAAGTACATTGCCTTTATTAATGTAAAGAGAACTTCGTAATTTCAAATGAGCATGAAAAATGATGTAAACAAGTGCATCTCTAGCCAATCTCTTGAAATGTAGGGAGCTTATATGAACCCTTATAACTTATATAGAAAAATATTTTAACATTCATAGGTTAGTTTAGTTCAAACTATATTGAAAACATGGATATAGAAAGCATAATTTAGTTCAAACTGCATTACAAATTATGAAATTAAACTAGTCCGATGAAAGGTCGATCGCTTCAGCCTCAAACCACCTTCTCCCGGACGGCCTAGCCTCATCAGCATCGTGAACCCCCTTCTAGTACAACTCGAGTTCCCGACGCTCCTCGGCGATGATCTCTGGAGGCATCCGCTAGATGTCAGCCACATTGAGCTGCTCAAACACCTCCCGGTTCTGCCATACCTCGCATCTGGATAGCACTTGTCGGTGTTTTGGGAACCGGGGTACCCAGACTTGCCTGCCTACAGCCCATGGCGTGGCTCCATCGATGGCATGGTACATCCCATCTACAACATCGCCAAGACAAGACCCTCGCGAGGGGCCAAGCCACACGAGGGAAGCAACGCCAAGTCCTCCTGAGGGGGAGGCCTCCCTAGGCTGCTCCTGAGGACCGGAGATTCCTATGAAAGTGTCGAACCCCATGAGGTTGCGGTGATGCAAGCCATGATGACCAAGGCCAGGTGGGCGCTAGCGGGCGCAGAGAAGATCGTTTCCTCTTTGGTGCTAAGGAGGCAAGCACATGCGTCGATTCTCGAGGAATCAGTCAAAGGTTTCCACTCCGGTGCAACGAGACCAAGACCGCCAGGACGGATGTCATCACCGAGCCCACCGTGGCATCATGACCAGAAGCTTTGTAGGAGAAGACCACCTTTTGTTAGGATAAGATGTACTACTTGTCCCTTTCAAATTGGCCACTGTGGGATCCCTTCCCCCCCTACGTTTTGGGGGAAGAGGACCGAGGCCACTATAATTATAGGTTAGCCACCACAATAGAAGGCTATACGCATCCAGATCGCCCGAACCACAGGACTCACCAGAGCAGACCTCGCGAGGTTGTTCATCCCTTGGACTTGTTCATCCTCAACCCCCCGCGAGGCTAATCCACCAAAAGTCAGGAGTAGGGTCTTATACCGTAAGGTGGCCCAAACCTGGGTAAACTGACATGTCCATCTCCTTTCATGTTCATCGAGCTAGGCCATGGGGTGACAGGTTGGTTGGCTGAAGAAGTTTAGTTCTTCGCACACGCCCCATAGTTTGAACCTTCCTTGGGTCTGCGGAGCCCTAAATCCAACATTTGGAGCACCAGGTAGGGGTGTGTCGAAGCCATTCTTCCACCTCTGCTCTGCTTCCGCTCCATCGTTCCCATGGCTGACGCTCGCTATGTTCGTGTCGAGCACCGGGCTACTAAAGTCGCTCAGACGGCACCAGTGGGAAATAGTGCTCATCGCCGCTCGCCCTCCCCCTCAGCCAATGCCGCCACTGGTCCTCCGGCGCACGAGCAGCAAGACTCATCACTGCAGCCTTCCATGGGGTGTGATGGTCGCACCACTACTCTGTCGCCTACCCCAGCAACTCCATCGTCCTCTCCTATGTTATCTCCCCACCAACACCGTCTATGAAGACTGGCTGGGCCGCATCACCGAGCTCGTCAGCGCCGCCAGAGAGGCCCCTGCGCCATCTCGCTCGCGGCCTCCCCCACTGTCCCAGGCGGGCAACGTGGCCCACGGTGCACCTCCTCCTCCTCCTCGGCGCGACGTCGGCCCCGAGCCCTAGCGCGATGCACCCCAACGCGACCTGCCGTGTAGGGCGCCGGCGCGTGACAAGGCAAGCTGCCAGGTGGTCGTCGCTGCACGTGCACTCCCGGCGCCTTAGCGCCAGCACAAAGACCTCGCGCCACCAGAGCATGTGGCGTGTTGGCATCAAGACCAAGCTCCTCCCATGTGACCCGCACCCGTGAGTGCGGCTGGCTGCGGTGCCTTCATCCCAGAGCTGCGCCACATCATTTGGCCTGGCAAGTTCAAGCTGGATCTGCCTCTGCGCTAAGATGACACCCCGACCCCACCGAGTTCATCCAACTCTATGAGCTGAGCATCGAGTCAACGAACAACGACGACAAGGTCATGGTGAACTGGTTCCCCATGGCCCTCAAGGATGGCGCACATTCTTGGCTCCTGAACTTCCCGGTGGGATCAATCTCCTCCTAGGACGAGCTGTGTGAGCGCTTCATCGCCAACTTCTAGGGCACTCGCGACCGCGCCCTGCAGCAGGCGACCTGCAGTGCATAAAGCAGCAATCGGGAGAGACCTTGCACAGGTACACACAATGCTTCACAAATGTTCGCCTCATTATCCCGAAGGTCTCGGATGAGGCCATCATCTCAGCGTTCTCCATGGTGTCCGGGATATCAAGATGAAGGAGGAGCTCGTCTTCCATGAAGACTTGTGCTCGGCTTTGGAGATGTTCAACATGGCAACTAGATGCGCGAGTGCAGAGGAAGGTCGCCTCTCCCTCCTGGAACTTCTGGAGGCCGATCTTGAAGACAAAAAGGCCAAGGTTAAGGAAGTGAAGCATAAGGTCCCCGCTATGCTGGCCGTGGAGCCTGAGCTGAAGCGCGACTATGACGACGATGAATCCTCTAGAGGCAACCATCTGTTCTGCGTCTTCCACAACATCCACAGCCGTAACACCTACGACTGCTAGGAGCTCAGAGAAATCCATGACGGGCCCCGCCATCCCGAGCGCAACGACCGTGGCTACGGCCGTGGAGGAGGCTACGGTGGATGCCGTTGGGACAATCGCGACCGCTGCCAGGGCTGGCGCGATCAGCCTCATGAGGACTATTGGCTGGGCCAGCCTTGCTACGGCCCCTGGCGTGACCAGTCCCACAAGGACCTTCCCCAGGGCCACGCTGGCCTTCCTCTGCCGCCACCGCCGCCGAGATGGAATGACGATAACCACCAAGATGATGGGGTTGTGGGTTTCTAGGACCCAGGCGCGATTGCCTGCATCCTGGGTGGTGCTCATGCCCCCGCTTCTCATTGCATCTTCAAGCAGTTCGCTTGTGAGGTGAACGTGGCCCTCCCCAAGCTTGAGGCATTACGCCCCCTCGGGTCGTCCAAGCACGCCATCATGTTCGACTCTATGGACCAGCTCAAGTGCTCGGCCAACGCTGGCAAGCTCTTGATGCTCTGCACGCCCGCCATCAGCAACATCCTCGTCAACAAGACCCTCATCAACAGTGGCGCGGGGCTCAACATCCTCTCCGTCGAGACGTTCGACATGCTCCAGGTGCCATACGACCAGCTTATACCCACCAAGCCTTTCTTAGGGGTGACCGATGGCTCCATCGTCCCCATAGGGCAGATTCGTCTCCTAGACACCTACTGTCGGTGTCAAAACCGGCGGATCTCGGGTAGGGGGTCCCGAACTCTGCGTCTAGGCGGATGGTAACAGGAGACAAGGGACACGATGTTTTTATCCAGGTTCGGGCCCTCTCGATGGAGGTAAAACCCTACTCCTGCTTGATTAATATTGATGATATGGGTAGTACAAGAGTAGATCTACCACGAGATCAAAGAGGCTAAACCCTAGAAGCTAGCCTATGGTATGATTGTTGTTCGTCCTACGGACTAAAACCCTCCGGTTTATATAGACACCGGAGAGGGCTAGGGTTACATAGAGTCGGTTACAATGGTAGGAGATCTACATATCCGTATTGCCAAGCCTGCCTTCCATGCCAAGGAAAGTCCCATCCGGACACGGGACGGAGTCTTCAATCTTGTATCTTCATAGTCCAAGAGTCCGGCCTAAGGTGATAGTTCGGCTATCCGGACACCCCCTAATCCGGGACTCCCTCAGTAGCCCCCGAACCAGGCTTCAATGACGATGAGTCCGGCGCGTAGATTGTCTTCGGCATTGCGAGGCGGGTTCTTCTCCAAATTCCATATACTTGTCGAATAGTGTCCGGCTTCTTATAAATCCTGTGCTCCTTGGCTTCCACACCCAATAATGGCCATCTTCCATGTGTCGAACGAATGCGAAAAGCCAGGGTATTTTTACACTTTCCCCCCTAGCTGCGCAAATGAGCCGCCTATAAAAAGAGACGAGGATCTAGATCCGAATCACACCAATCCCCTCCATAGCTTTCATCGGGCGCCTCGACAAAAATCCATTCCATCATGGGCGGTCGGCGGCTCCTCCTCTCGCTCCCAGCCCTCGGCACAGGGATTGGGAGAGATGCTCAGTCCCGCATAGCAAGCTAGTGACGCTCCAAACCAAGGGATTTCTTCCCCCAGCCTTCATGGTTCCGGTTCGAGCCGGACTCACCACCTACAAGGGTGGAAAGCAAGCGGAGAGTGTCCCCGATCCTTCCAAAGGAGAGCAGGTATGCTTTGTCTCTTATATGATAAGAGGACTCGGATTTCCAATACACCCGTTTCTCCGGGGGCTCCTGGAGTTCTACGGCCTCCAGCTGCACCACCTTACGCCTGCCTCCATTCTGCACATCGCGGGCTTCATGGCCCTTTGCGAACTGTTTTTGGGCGTCGAGGCTCATTTTGCATTGTGGAAGAGATTATTCTGCCTCGTACCCCGTTCTCATGAGGGGTCAATATATCAAGTGGGCGGAGCCGAGCTATGGCGCATCGCCGGGACCGAAGAAGGCGTCCGAAGACTGCCTTCGGAATGGTTTTATAAAGAAGACGCCCCGCTACCGGATCCAGTTCGGATTGGCCTCCGGGAGTTCAGTAATGCTCCTCTGAAGAAACGCCTAAGTTGGCGTCCGCGGAGCCCTCAAAGGGAGAATGACAGGGATGTCCTTTACCTGATGAGCCGAATAAGGTTATTAGCTCATTCCGGCCTGGCTAGGATCAGAGTCATGGCCACATGCATTATGCGGGGGGTGCAGCCACTCCAGTATAGGGGCCACCCCATGTGGGATTTCAACGGGGAGGATGATGCCACCCGTCATGGACGTAAGGGGCCGGGATCGGTCGCCGATCTAGTGAAGATCTTGTCCGCCTTGTACAAAGGGGAAATGGAGGATTTTCTCTGTGTCAGTCCACTGAATGGATTTTCCATGAACAATCCTCGAAGCTGGATAAGCGGACATTTCTTTTTGCCTATCCGATCCACATTCCCATGGTTAAGTATCTCATTTTGTGATTTTGACGCAGGAACTGCGCCGGACCGTAGAAGATATACACAACCCGCCTCCACAACCCGAGGATCCGGGATGGTCCCTCGATCCGGCCTCCGAAGAGGATCCAGACATAAAGGTGGAGCTGATCGATGGGGTGTTCCACCTCGACAATGCTTTGGTCGCCATTACGGCCGACTACCCCAGAATACTTCCACCTCCGTAATAGCGTGACGAAGTCGATACCATGACCCATCGTGCTTATTTCGATCACCGCATACCAATGGTGTTCGCAGAGGTGCCTTTAAAGGCGGGAAGCCGCTCATGTGGTGGCCAACAAGGCAGCTTCGGCCCAATGAAGCGAAAAGAAGTGTGGTGCAGATCGAGACGTCGCCGCAACGGTATGTCGCGCCACCGTGTTTCAAGGAAAGATTCCTGGAAGGCATACTAACGCTAGTGATTTTTTCGGAGAAAAAGCTTCGCGGGCTGTGTCAGGAGAGGTTATAATCGAGCCTCCGCCACCAAGGTTCCAAAGCCAGGTCCGGAAGGGGAGGCGAACACAAAGCGTAGCGTCGGATGCTCCTCCAATGGAGGATGCCGACAGATTGTCGCCACCGTCCCGAGGTGGAGAGCGCCATGAATCATAGCGCGCCCGGACAATTCTTCGTGACACATGTTTCTCCCAAGAGGCATTGAATGCTTTTAATTAGGAGATGCATGCGTCCGTGCTTCTCAAGATGGTCTAGCGAGCCACGGGCGGTATGTAAAAGACATACGGGTGAGGATTTTGACAGTTATATATGCAAGTGGCTCCCGAGACTTAAAATAGTTAGAATAACTGATTTAAGGATCATTTGTTATCAGGATCTTCTGTAAAAGAATACCCAACTGTCCCAGGAGCTTCAAGAGTGCAAGGCCCAACTTGAGGCCGCACTAGCCCTGACAGGGGAAGCCACAGAGACCCCCTCTGGTAATATACGCTTTAAAATAGAAGTAGTTTGCGAAGTGCAGCGTGTGTAAAAGTCTAACAATAACATTGCAGATGGCGCCGGGGTAGATCCAGACAAGCAACAGCTCATGCGCCGGTTAAAAGCCGGTGAGAATGTGCTTACAAGGGTGCGGCAAGAGAAAAATAACCTCCAAGATGTCAACACCCAGCTGGGTGAGGAACTAAACGATGTTCGTGCCCAGCTGTCTGACTCTGTTAAGGAGAATCGGCGGCTTCGTCGCGGCATTTATAGTAAGTGCTTTAGCGAACTTATGAAAAGAAGAGTTCGGCGAGGAAGTCGATTAATAGAAATATGTCTCGTAGGTATGCTCACAGTCGCCCTGCGGAGAAATGCCAGTTCAGCGGGTGACCTACTTCTCGAGCTGCAGCAACTGCACGAACGAGTTCGGCAGGTGACGAGAGGCGTCACCCAGGCCTTGTGGCCATCCATCTCCCTACCCGAAGGCCTTTGAGAGCTTGCAGAGAAGCTTTAGGGAGCACGGTGGCGCTTCCGGCTATGGAAGATATCGGGCTGCCGTCAAGGCGCCAGGGAGGCCTGGGCCATGGTGAAGGCGCTTGATGCTGAGGCTGACCAAACCACATGGCGAGGTCGGGACTGTGGCGCCCAATGGGAAGAGATCCTGTGAGCTTAGTGTGCGACCAAGTAGAGTTGGCATAAAGTATTCCCAGCGGACTGTGAACTAGACAGCCTATTAGATGGTATTGAAGAGGAATACAATCAGTCAATTTGACTATGTAATTTAAAATGACATGTAAAATGCCTTCTAGCCGGACTGTAGATCGTTTGTCATAGCGGACCTTTTCGCTTCAACCTCGGGACCCGACAGTCCGGAGTGTGTCCGAATATCCTCACGATTATGTAAGAACCGGGGCATGCGTGGAGACCAGGCGTAGGGGTCATGAGTGCTTTATCAGACAAGTGCCCAACTAGTTATGTTATATTACATGGTTTGTAGAAACATCTTCCGGGAGAATAGTTCCGTTAGGGGTTCCTTTCCTCGGGAGGCATGCCCTAAAGTGCATGTCGGGACTGCAGAAAAAGGTAAAAACATCTGGGGCAGATAAATGAATAAGTAAGAATTTGTCTTTTAGTTCACCGACCGAATATTCCCTTAAGAACGCTAGCTTCGGCTTCACCCGGTCTGAGGTACGTCCGGTGACCGGCGGTAACAATCGCAGAGGTGCTCCCTTTACCACCTAGCCGAACAATTGGGAACGTAGGGGTAAGCACAGGACCCAGGAAACCTAGCTTGGCCAAAACTTAAGTCATATCGATGCATATAATGGTTAATAAAAGGTACATGCGGAAGAGTGACACATTTGTTGGGCATAAAGCCCGTATAAATAAGCTTCTGTTAAAGAAGCCCCCAGGTATAATGAGCGCGAGTAGCACGTCAAGTGTGTGCGAACAATGCACATACGAGCCTCCAAAGGCTTTAAGAAAAAAGGAGGGAGAAGGAGAGAAATAAAAGACAGCTAAAGTATAAAATGTAGACGGAGGAAGGAGACGAACTCAGAGTCCGACGCTAGGCGTAGAATCTTCGGAGACGGGCTGCGTTCCATGGGTTCGGCTCGAGTCGGTTATCCGATGCGTTTTCCAGACGGTACTCTCCGCCGGTCAGGACTTGGTCGATGATGAAAGGACCTTCCCATTTGGGCTTGAGTTTGTCCTTTTTCTTGTCCGGCAGACGTAGAACTAGTTCGCCAACATTGTAAGTTTTGGCCCATACTTCTCTTCTTTGATATCTTCGAGCCTGCTGTTGATAGAATGCGGAACGAGCTTTTGCCACGTCACGCTCCTCCTCTAAGGCGTCCAAACTGTCCTGCCGATCCAGCTTGGCTTCTCTTTCTTCGTACATGCGCACGTGAGGTGAGTCATGAATTATGTCGCAGGGCAAAACTGCCTCTGCGCCGTATACCATAAAAAATGGTGTGAATCCGGTAGTGTGATTCGGCATGGTTCGCAGCCCCCAGAGTACGGAGTCGAGCTCCTCTACCCAGTGCATGTTAGATTCCTTGAGGGACCGCACTAGTCTGGGTTTAATGCCGCTCATGATTAGACCATTTGCTCCCTCGACTTGACGGTTAGTTTGAGGGTGATAGACTGAAGCTTAGTCGAGCTTGATGCCCATGTTTTTGCACCAGAGTTTAACCTCGTCGGCCGTGAAGTTCGTGCCATTATCTGTGACGATGCTATGGGGGACTGTCGGTGTCAAAACCGGCGGATCTCGGGTAGGGGGTCCCGAACTGTGCGTCTAGGCGGATGGTAACAGGAGACGAGGGACACGATGTTTTTACCAGGTTGGGCCCTCTTGATGGAGGTAAAACCCTCGTCTGCTTGATTAATATTGATGATATGGGTAGTACAAGAGTGGATCTACCACGAGATCAAGGAGGCTAAACCCTAGAAGCTAGCCTATGGTATGATTGTTGTAATGTATGTTGTCCTACGGACTAAAGCCCTCCGGTTTATATAGACACCGGAGGAGGCTAGGATTACACAGAGTCGGTTACAATGGTAGGACATCTACATATCCGTATTGCCAAGCTTGCCTTCCACGCCAAGGAAAGTCCCATCCGGACACGGGACGGAGTCTTCAATCTTGTATCTTCGTAGTCTTGGAGTCCGGTAGATAATTATAGTCCGGCTGTTCGGACACCCCCTAGTCCAGGACTCCCTCTGTAGCCCCCGAACCAGACTTCAATGACGATAAGTCCAGCGCGTTTATAGTCTTCGGCATTGCAAGGCGGGTTCTCCCTTCAAATTCCATGTACCGCGAGCGATTGTCGGCTTCATCTTGAATCTTGTGTTCCTCGGCTTCTACGCCAAATAATGGCCCTCTTCCATGCGTCGCACGAACGCGCAGCAGAGGTGTCTTTACATTTCACCCCTAGTTGTGCGAGTCGTCCGCCTATAAAAGATGCAAGAATCCAGATCCAAACCACACCGTCTTCCTCCCGCGAATACTCATCGAAGCGCCTTTGACCTAGAAATCCATTCCATCATGGATCGTCGACGCGGCTCTTCTTCACGCGCTCCCAGCCCGCCGCCGGGGAATTGGAGGAGGTGCTCTGTTTCGCACAACGAGCTAGTGAAGCTCCAAACGGGGGGATTTCTCCCTCCGGCCTTCATGGTCCCGGTCCGGGCCGGACTGGTTACTTATCAAGGTGGGAGGCAGGCGGAGGACACTCCAAGCCCCAATAAGGGGGAGCGAGTATGCTTCGTCCCCTATCGATAAGGGACTTGGATTCTATCGTCCGTTCCTCAGTGGGCTCTGAGTTCTCGGACTCAGCTGCACCACCTCACGCCGCCTCATCACGCATATCGCGGGCTCGTAGCTCTTTGTGAGCTATTCCTGGCCATTGAGCCCCATTTTGCATTGTGGAAGAGGCTGTTTGCCTCGTACCCGTTCTCACGAGGGTCCATATATCAAGTGGGCGGTGCGAAATATGGCGATCGCGGGACGGATACCTATCCGGTACTCCCAAGAAGGCATCCAAGACTGGCCCTCGAGTGGTTTTATATAGGAGGCGCTCGCGCTGCAGACCAGTCGGATCGGCCTCCCGGAGTTTAGTGCTGCTCCCTTGAAGAAACGCCTCAGCTGGCGCCCGCGGAGCCCCCGATTGGAGGAAGACAAGAGCGTCCATTACTTGATGGGCGGAATAAGATTAATGGCCCATTCCGGCTTGACCATGATCGGAGTCATGGAGACATGCATCAAGCGAGGGGTACAACCATTGCAATACAGAGGCCACCCCATGTGGGATTTCAACGGGGAAGACGATGCCACCCGGCACGGCCGCGAAGGGCCGGATTCGACCAAGGATCTGGTGGAGATCCTGCCCAGCCTGTACAAGGGTGAGAAGGAGGACTTCCTTCGAATGAACCCTTTGAATGGGTTTTCCATGATCAACCCTAGAGGATGGGTAAGTGGAGACCTTGAAGGGCTCAGCCCATGCTTTTGAAGTTTAAGCTTCTTACATTATGTCTTCGGTGCAGGATCTACGCCGGACTGTGGAGGACATGGTGAGTCCTGCTCCGCAACCCGAGGATCCAGAAAGATCCCTAGATCCAGCCTCCGAAGAGGACCCGGACATCAAGGTGGAGCTAATCGATGGGGTGTTTTACCAGCTCAGCATAGACAATGCTTTGGTTGCCATCACGGCGGACTACCCCGGACTAAGTCCGGCTTCCCAGGTGACCGCGACCGAAGTCAGGACACCATTATCTCTTCCCCGCCCATTTGTAACCTTCGCGAACGATGGTATTTTGCAGGAAGAGCCTTTACGGCAGGAAGCCGAGCCCGCGGCGGCTGACCAACAGAGGCCAGTCCGGACCAGCAGGCGGAAAAGGAGCGCGGTGCGGGCGGAAACGTCGCCGCAAAGGTATAGCTCGTATTTGAATTTTGAACAACGTCCGAGAAGCGCTGAGTGCTCATGATCTTTGTAGGAGAAAAAGCGCTCGCCGGATCGCGGCGCGAAGTTGCCGATCCGACCTACACGGCCAGGCTCGGCGCCCGGCCTGGGGGAGGAAAGCGCAAGACGTGGGCGGATCCTTCTCCAGCGGAGGACACCGGCGAGGTATCCGCCACCAAGTCGAGGTGGAGAGCGCCATGAACCATAGGCGCCCCCGACACGGTGTTTAAGTGAAGCGTGCTTTTCCCGAGGCATTGGATGCCTTTAACGCAAGGGACACGCATCTCCGTGCCGCTCAAGATGGTTTTACGAGCCACGGAGCGGTATGTGAAAGACACGGGTAAGGAAATTTCAATGGTTGTATATACCAGTAGCCCCGAGACTTAAAGTAGTTATGCTAACTGATTTAAGGATCATTTAACCTTGAGCACTTACCGAGAAGAAGCATGCTGTCTCGGAGCTGCAAGATTGAAAGGCCCAACTTGAGGCCGCACTTCTTTGCGCAGGAGGAGACGCAAAGACCCTCCACCGTAACACATTTTATTAATAAATATAAGCGCTATGCGGCGTCTTGTATGAGTCTAATAATGACATTGCAGGTACCGCCGGACAAGATCCGGACAAGCAAGCATTCTTGCGCCAGACTAAAGGCGGCGAGAGTGTCTGAATAGGGTTCAGCAGATAGGAACAAGCTCCGGGATGCCAGCGCCAAGCTCGGAGAAGAGCTGAAAGGCGCTCGGGCGAGCTGTCCGGCTCCATTGAGGAGAATCAGCGGCCGTCACGGCATTTATAGTAAGTGCTTGGCGAACTCTTTTGAAAAGAAGAGTTCGGCGAGGAAGTATTTTCACATCATATGTCTTGTAGGTATACTCACGGGTCGCTGCGCAGAGGAGATGCCCATATCAGCGGGTGATCAACTTCCCGAACTGCTGCAGCGACTCGAGCGAGTTCGGCAGCAATGGCGGCGTCGTTCGGGCTTTATGGCTGGCCCTCACCCCTACGAGGGCCTCGGGGAGCTTGTGGAGAAGCTGCAGGAGTCTTGAGCGCTTACATTTGTGGAAGATTTAAACTTGCCGTCAAGGTGCTGTGGAGGCTTGGGCCATGGTGAAGCACGCGGTACAAGAAGGCGGATCCCAACCACATGGCGAAGGTGGACGGTGGGGCCCGATGGGAAGGAGATCCTGTGAGTTTAGTATACAACCAAGTAGAGTTGGCTGCTAAATTTTCCCAGCGGGATGTAAACTAGACATCTGTTAGGCGGGATTGAGGAGGAATACAATCGATAGAATTTGACAATGTATGTTATCCTCTAAAGTGACATATGAAATGCCTTCTAGCGGATTGTAGATCGTTTGTCTTTGCCGACCTATTCACTTCAACCTCGGGACCCTAGACTCGGAGTGTGTCGAATACCTCTTTGGTTAGAAACAACCGTGGTATGCATGGAGACCAAAGCGAGGGGTCATTAGTGCTTTATCAGACAAGTGCCCAACTAGTTATGTTATATTACATGGTTAGTAAGAAACATCTTCCAGTGAGAATAGTTCCGTTAAGGGTACCTTTCCCTGGGAGGCATGCCCTAAAGTGCATGTCTGGACTGCAGAGAGAGCAGTAAAACATCTGGGGGCAAATAGATAAATAGGTAAAAAGTCATCTTTTAATTCACCGACCGAATATTCCCTTAAGAACGCTAGCTTTTGGCTTCACCGGTCGTGGTACACATCCGGTGACCGGCATGGCTGTCGCAGAGGTGCTCCTTTACCTCCTAGCCGAACAATCGGGAGCGAGGGGTAAGCACAGGAGCGAGCAACCCAGCTTGGCCAAAACTTAAGTCATATCAATGCATATAATGGCGAGTAAAAGGTACATGTGGAAGCTTGACACATGTCTTTGGGTATGAAACCCGTTTAATTGAGCTTCAGTAAAAAGCCCCGGGGAATAATGAGTGCGGATGGCACATCATGCGTATGCAAAAATGCGAAAATAGGCCCGTAAGGGCTTTCAAATAAAAGGCATAAAAAAGAGAAAGCGAAAGACAGCGAAAGTGTAAAAGTTTCGACGGGGAAGGGACGAACTCTTAGTCGGCGCTAGGCATAGAATCGTCGGAGGCGGGCTGGGTTCCATGGGTTCGACTCGAGTCGGTTATCGGCGCATTTAAGAGGCGGTATGCTCCGCCGTCGAGGACTTGATCAATAATGAAGGGCCCTCCCATTTGGGCTTGAGCTTGTCCTTTTCTTGTCGGCGAGCGTAGAACTAGTTCGCCAATGTTGTAAGTCTTGGCCCGTACTTCTCGCTTTGATATCTTGAACTGCTGGCGATAAAATGCGGAGCGAGCCTTCGTGGCGCCACGTTCTTCCTCAATGTGTCCAAGCTGTCCTGCCGATCAAGCTCGGCCTCTCTTTCCTCATACATGCGCACTTGAGGTGAGTCATGAATAATGTCCACAGGCAAGACTGCCTCTGCGCCGTATACCATAAAAATGGTGTGAATCCGGTAATACGGTTAGGCGTTGTCCGCAGCCCCAGTCTGGTCGAGCTCCTCGACCCATTGTGTCGGATTTAGTAAGTGACCTCACTAATCTGGGTGTAATGCCGCTCATTATTAGACCATTTGCTCTTTCCACTTGACCGTTGGTTTGAGGGTGATAAACTGAAGCGTAGTCGAGCTTGATGCCCATATTTTTGCACCATGACTTAACCTCGTCGGCTGTGAAGTTCGTGCCGTTTTCGGTGATGATCTTTGTGGGGACTCAGTAACGGTGTACCACCCCGATATAAAGTCTATCACTGGTCCGGACTCTGCCGTTTTGACGGTTTGGCCTCTATCCATTTGGTGAATTTATCCACCATGACCAATAGGTACCTTTGCTTGTGGGTTCCCCTTTAAGGGGTCCAACCATGTCAAGCCCGGATCGCGAACGGCCGGGTAATGGGTATGGTTTTGAGGCGGTGGGTGGCATATGGCTCTTATTAGCAAAGAGTCGACAACCAACGATCGCTGGACCACGTCCCGCGTCTGCCGGCCGTCGGCCAATAAAATCTGTCGGAATGCCTTTCCTACAAGAGCCGGGCTGCTGCGTGGTGTCCGCCTAGTCGGCATGAATTTCAGCCGGAGGTTTCGCCCTTCCTCTTCGGAGATACACCTCGAAGGACTCGGTTGTAATTTTTTATAAAGTTCTCCCTCATGGACCTTGTAGGCCTTCGATCGCGGACTATGCAGCGGGCCTCGTTTTGGTCTTCGGGAGTTCCTGCCTAAGTAAGTAGGCTAGGAAAGGTTACATCCTGCGGCGATTCGCCATTATGGCGTGAAATGAAGGTGTTATGTCATCTGCCGAATCACCGGTTGGTGCGGTTTTCTCCGGTTTGTCACTACCGGGCTCCTCTTCCCATAGTACGGATGGCTTGAAGAGCCGTTCCAGGAAGATATTTGGAGGGACAGCATCACGTTTCGCACCGATGCGTGCCAGTACGTCGGCCGCTTGGTTATTATCTCGAGCTATGTGATGGAATTCCAGTCCTTCAAACCGAGCTGACATTTTAGGACAACATTGCGATATGCTGCCATTTTCGGATCCTTGGCGTCAAAGTCTCCGTTTATCTGGGATATTGCAAGGTTTGAATCCCCGCGCACCTCTAGGCGTTGAATGCCCATGGAGACTGCCATCGGAGACCATGTAACGAGGCCTCGATTCGCTGCATTGTTGGAGTTCGTGTACATTATTTGAAGTATGTCTTGATCAGATCTCGGTTGGGGACGTCAGTACGACGCCAGCCCCCAGTCCGGCCAACATTTTGGAGCCGTCGAAATGCATAGTCCAGTTGGAGTATGTGCCGTACTCTTTAGGGAGTTCGGCTTCGGTCCATTCGGCGACAAAGTGAGCCAGAACTTGTGACTTTATGGCTCGCCGAGGTTTGTAAGTTATGTCGAATGGTAAGAGCTCAATGGCCCATTTTGCAATCCTGCCCATTGCGTCGCGGTTATTTATAATGTCATTGAGTGGTACTTCAGAGGCCACTGTTATCGAACACTCTTGAAAGTAGTGCCGAGCTGACGCCATGAACACCGTGATATGCTATCTTACGATAGTGCGGGTAATGGATTTGTAGGGGTTAACACGGTGGATACATAATACTTGGTTTTTGAAGAGGGAATTTGTGCCTTCCGTCGCTCATTCGACGACGAGGACCGCGCTTACAACTTGATGCGTTCTTTGCGATGTATAACAACATTGGTTCGCCAGTGGGCTCACCAGACGGATTTGTTGCCAATATGGCCTTTATTTCTTCGAGTCGGCGGTGGCAGCATCCGTCCACTCAAAGTGTTGGTGCGCCGAGGAGGCGATAGAGGGCAACGCCTTTTCTCCTAGACGGGAGATAAGCGGCTTAAGGCTGCCATGCATCCCGTTAATTTTGTATTTGTTTGAGGTCTTTTGGAATATCCAAGCTGTGATGAGCTCGGATTTTAGCGGTTGCTTCAATTCCTCTACCGGATACAATGAAGCCCAGCAGCTTTCGGCTGGTATGCAGCGATTTTTCCGGATTGACTTGATGTCATATGCTCCGAGGTTGTCGAATGTGAGCCTCAAATCGTCTAATAGAGTTTCGGCGTGTTTTGTTTTGACGACTACGTCATCTCGATGCCTCATTGTTTTGCCGATCTGGGTGGCGGACATGTTTGAATCATGCGCGCTGATATGTTGTGCGGCATTTTTAAGTCCGAAGGGCATCGTGTTGAAGCGAATGGTCCATATGGAGTGATGAATGCCGTTGCGGCTTGGTGCCTTCCGCCATCTTGATTTGATGATAGCCGAGTATCGCCCGGGAAGCACAACGAATCGTGCCTCGCTGTAGCATCGATAATTTGATCGATGCGGGGAGAGGGAAGGATCCTTTGGGCAAGCCTTATTGAGGTCTTTAAAATCGATACGCAGGCGCCAGATTTATCCTTCTTTGGTACCATCACCAGATTTGCTAGCCAGTCCGGATGTTTGATATCTCTAATGAATCCGGCTTCCAATAGTTTGGCTAGCTCTTCTCCCATTGCTGGTCTTTTGGGTTCGAAAATCGTCAAGAGCCTGTTTGGTGGCTTGAATCCTTTTAGGATGTTTCTGCTGTGTTCGCCAACTGCGTGGGATTCGGGCATGTCCGGAAGGATGCCGGCGAAGATATCCCAATTTTCGAAGGAATTCGCAAAGTCTGGCGCCTACTTCGGGTTCAATTGTGCCCCATTGGAGGCCGTCTTTGTTGGGTCCATTGGATGGACCTGGAATTTTATTATCTCATCTGCTGGTTTGAAGGAGGTGGACTTGGATCTTTTATCGAGTATCACATCGCCCCTGTTCACCGTAGAGCGCAGTGTGATGAGTTCTTCTGCCGCTAAGGCTTGGATAGTGCCTCGAGGGCTAGTGCGGCTGTCTTGTTTTCGGCTGAGTGCTATGTCCGGATCACTAGCGAGAGTGATTATTCCGCCGGGCCAGGCATTTTGAGCTTCATGTATCCGTAATGAGGTCTTGCTTGAAAATTGTGAATGCCTCTCGTCCTAATATGGCGTGATACTGCTGCTGAACGGGCCACAGGAACGTGACTTCTTCGGATCTGTAATTGTCAGGAGAGCCGAACACCACATCGAGTGTGACTTTTTCGGTGCAGTGCGCTTCCGGCTAGGGATTATTCCTCTAAGGGTTGTGCTGCTTCGCTCGTCTGGCTCCAATCGATTTCCATTTTTCGCAGAGTTTCCTCATAAATGAGGTTTAGTCGCTGCCGCCATCCATGAGGACTTTTGTTAGTCGTAAAGCCGTCCACTATGGGACTAAGTACCGGTCACCGTTGGAGCTCTGGTTGTTGAATTTAGGCTCGCCGCTGTCATTGAAGGTAATATTTGTGTCGCTCCATGGATTTGTGTTGCTACTTGGTAGACTTCGCGAGTCCGCTGATTGTTCGCTTTGCATATTTTTTGATGCGAAGGTCTCAAGCTGTTGATACCGGCTTTGGTATTGTTGGAGTGGTTTCGAGCTAGAAGCTCCTCGCCACTTTTGGCCACATGCCGTAATATCCAACATGCTCGAAGGCTATGTGTTGGGACGGCTCCCTCTGTACTATGAAGCTTACAGGGTCCATTGAGCCATCCCTCCAGTACGGTTCCGTTTCCCTTATTGGGTTTTTGTTTTTTCGCTTTTGCATCTGGGGCCTGAGTGTAAGGCACCCTTTTGCTGCGGACTGGGTTTGGGGCCGGATTATTCCAAAATTGATTTTCGGTTTTCCAGAAGCTCTCCATTGCACAGTACTTTCATACAATGGATGCCAGATCGGTGAAGCGCGTAAGTTTGCGACGATCAATGGCGTTTAGTATTCCCTTGTCCGTGCAGTTATTGCAGAAGATTGATATTGCGTTTTCCTCTCGGCAGTCCTTTATCCTGTCCATAACGGGAGGAATCGCCCCGATAGTGATGTCTTTGTTTCATGGGCTCTTGCCGTATTAGAGATAGATCGCATATGTCTGGGCGGGTGGGTGGACTAAAATCCGGATCCCTGCCCATCTTGGGGCTCAAAGGCCGTGGGGTTTCCGAATTCGGAAGCTTGGTTTGCTGGACACAATCCAGCGAGTCCGGGGTGATGCATGATTTTAAGTTCAATGCTCGACCAAAGTCCGTCCCTCCGCGGGAATCCGGCATGGAGGGTTCGGGAATCCGGACATGAATTGTTTTCAACACAGGCAAAGAGTTGCCGTATTGCTCCTCTACCACTGCGATGTGGTGGGTGCACAGGAGAGTTAATCTCTCGGATCGGTTTAAGCCCAATCTGGTTGTAGTCATGGCGACTCGAGGCGGCGATGCGATCAAGAGCTCGTTAACGAGCGAGAGCTCTATTGGGTCCAACTGCTTGGCAGCTTTAGGGCTGGCGTGAAGATTGCCGACAACTTGCGGTTATTGTCGAGCGGCGGCGGACAGGCGGTCATAAGAAAACCACCAAGCGGATAGTTTGGCTGGCGGCTAAGGCCCGCCGCGAAAAACACCGTTTTGAAGGCGGTGGAGGCATCCGCTCTATCGGTGGCGACGGAGGAACTCTCAATGAAAGCACCAATGTCGGTGTCAAAACCGCGGATCTCGGGTAGGGGTCCCGAAGCTGTGCGTCTAGGCGGATGGTAACAGGACGGCGAAACACAATGTTTTTACCAGGTTGGGGCCCTCTTGATGGAGGTAAAACCCACGTCTGCTTGATTAATATTGATGATATGGGTAGTACAAGAGTGGATCTACCACGAGATCAAGGAGGCTAAACCCTAGAAGCTAGCCTATGGTATGATTGTTGTAATGTATGTTGTCCTACGGACTAAAGCCCTCCGGTTTATATAGACACCGGAGGAGGCTAGGGTTACACAGAGTCGGTTACAATGGTAGGAGATCTACATATCCGTATTGCCAAGCTTGCCTTCCATGCCAAGGAAAGTCCCATCCGGACACGGGACGGAGTCTTCAATCTTGTATCTTCGTAGTCTTGGAGTCCGGCAGATAATTATAGTCCGGCTGTCCGGACACCCCCTAGTCCAGGACTCCCTCAGGGACACCGTAACGGTGTACTACCCCTGATATGAAGTCTATCACGAGTCCGGATTCGGCCGTCTTAACTGGCTTGGCCTCTATCCATTTGGTGAATTTATCCACCATGACCAATAGGTATTTTTGCTTGTGGGTTCCTCCTTTAAGGGGTCCAACCATGTCAAGCCCCCAGACCGCGAACGGCCGGGTGATGGGTATAGTTTTTAGGGCGGTGCGTGGCATGTGGCCTTGATTAGCAAAGAGCTGGCAACCGAAGCATCGTTGGACTAAGTCCTGAGCATCTGCCCGGGCCGTCGGCCAATAAAATCCTGTACGGAAGGCCTTGCCTACAAGGGCCCGGGCTGCGGCGTAGTGCCCGCCGAGTCTGGCATGAATTTCAGCTAGAAGATTTCACCCTTCCTCTTCGGAGATACACCTTTGAAGGACTCCGGTTGTGCTTTTCTTATAAAGCTCTCCCTCATGGACCTTACAGGCTTTAGAGCACCGTACTATGCAGCGGGCCTCGTTTTGGTCCTTGGGAAGTTCCTGCCTAGTTAGGTTGGCTAGGAATGGTTCCGTCCACGGGGCAATGACTACCATTATTTCGTGGGCTGAAGGTGTTATTTCATTGGCAGAACCACCGATTGTGTCAGAATGTTCGGTGTCGGGCGGTGCGGTTGGGTCCGAATTGTTGTTTCCGGACTCCCCTTCCCATAGTACGGATGGCTTGAACAGCCGCTCTAGGAAGATGTTGGGAGGGACGGCATCGCGCTTTGCGCCAATGCGTGCCAATACATCCGCCGCCTGGTTATTATCCCGGGCTATATGGTGAAATTCGAGCCCTTCAAACCGAGGTGACATTTTTAGGACGGCGTTACGAAGCTGCCATTTTCGGATCTTTGGCATCGAAGTCTCCATTTATTTGGGATATCGCGAGGTTCGAATCCCCGCGCACCTCTAGGCGTTTAATGCCCATGGAGACTTCCATCCGGAGGCCATGTAGAAGGGCCTCGTATTCGGCTGCATTGTTGGAGTCCGTGCACATTATCTGGAGTACGTATTGGACTGTGTCTCCGGTTGGGGACGTCAGGACGACGCGGCCCCCAGGCCGGCCAACATTTTGGAGCCGCCGAAGTGCATGATCCAATTGGAATATGCGCCGTACTCTTTAGGGAGTTCAGCTTCAGTCCATTCGGCAACAAAGTCGGCCAAAACTTGCGACTTAATAGCTCGCCTTGGCTTATAGGTTATGTCGAATGGGAGGAGCTCGATGGCCCATTTGGCAATCCGGCCCGTCGCATCGCGGTTGTTTATGATGTCATTAAGAGGTACTTCGGAGGCTACTGTTGTCGAACACTCTTGAAAGTAGTGTCGCAGCTTCCGGGATGCCATGAACACCGCGTACGCTATCTTTTGATAATGTGGATACCGGCACTTGCATGGAGTTAGGACAGTGGATAGTAAACTGGTTTTTGAAGAGGGAACCTGTGTCCATCCGTTTCTCGTTCGACGACGAGCACCGCGCTTACAACTTGATGTGTTGCCGCGATATATAATAGCATAGGTTCGCCCATGTTGGGCGTGGCCAGGACCGGATTTGTTGCCAATACGGCTTTTATTTCTTCGAGTCCGGTCGTGGCGTCATCCGTCCACTCAAAGTGTTCGGTGCGCCGGAGGAGGCGATAAAGGGGTAATGCCTTTTCTCCCAAACGGGAGATAAAGCGGCTTAGAGCCGCCACGCATCCAGTCAATTTTTGTATTTGTTTGAGGTCTTTTGGGATATCCAATTGTGACAAAGCTCGGATCTTGGCTGGGTTTGCTTCAATTCCTCTACCGGATATAATGAAGCCCAAGAGCTTTCCGGCTGGTACGCCGAAGACGCATTTTTTTGGGTTGAGCTTAATGTCATATGTTCGGAGATTGTCGAATGTGAGCTTCAAGTCATCTACTAGAGTTTCTACATGCTTGGATTTGATGACCACATCATCTACGTATGCCTCCACTGTTTTGCCGATCTGGTTTGCGGACATATACGAATCACGCTACCGATATGTTGCGCCGGCGTTTTTGAGCCCGAAGGGCATTGTGTTGAAGCAGAATGGGCCATATGGTGTCATGAATGCCGTTGCGGCTTGGTCTGGCTCTGCCATCTTAATTTGGTTGTAGCCGGAGTATGCGTCCAGGAAGCACAATGAATCGTGTCCTACGATAGCATCGATAATTTGATCGATGCGGGGGAGGGGGAAGGGATCCTTTGGACAAGCCTTGTTAAGGTCCTTGAAATCGACACATAGGCGCCAGGATTTGTCCTTCTTTGGTACCATCACTAGGTTTGCTAGCCAGTCCAGACGTTTTATATCTCGATGAATCCGGCTTCGAAGTTTGGCTAGCTCTCTCCCATGGCTTTGTCTCTTGGGTTCGAAAACGCCAAAAACTGTTTGGTAGCTTGAATCCTTTTAGGATATTTAGGCTGTGCTCGGCCAGCCGGCGTGGGATTCCTGGCATGTCTGAAGGGTGCCAGGCAAAAATGTCCCAATTTTCGCGTAGGAAGTCTCACAGTGCGGCGTCTACATCAGGGTTTAATTATGCCCCGATGGAGGCCATTTTTGTAGGGTCCGTTGGATGGACTTGAAATTTGACTATTTCGTCCGCTGGCTTAAAAGAGGTGGACTTGGATCTCTGTTCGAGTATCACATCGTCCCTGTTCACCATGGAGCGCAGCGTAGTGAGTTCCTCGGCCGCTAGGGCTTCGGATAGTGCCTCGAGGGCTAGTGCGGCTGTCTTGTTTTCGGCGCGGAGAGCTATGTCCGGGTCACTAGCAAGAGTGATGATTCTGTTGGGCCTGGGCATTTTGAGCTTCATGTACCCGTAATGGGGTATAGCTTGAAAAATTGTGAATGCCTCTCGCCCTAATAAAGCGTGATATCCGCTACTGAACGGGGCCACTTGGAACATGACCTCCTCGGACCTGTATTTATCCGGCGAGCCGAACACCACATCCAGTGTGATTTTTCCTATGCAGCATGCTTCCCGACTGGGGATTATTCCTCTAAAGGTTGTGTTGCTTCGCTCAATGCGGCTCCAGTCTATTTCCATTTTTCGGAGGGTTTCCTCGTAGATGAGGTTTAATCCGCTGCCGCCGTCCATGAGTACCTTAGTAAGGCGAAAGCCGTCCACTATTGGACTGAGGACCAATGCGGCTGGTGCTCGGGCTGTTCGGAATTTAGGTTCGTCACTGGCATTGAAGGTAATAGCCGTGTCATTCCATGGGTTTATTGTTGGTACCTGGTAGACTTCGGCAAGGCTGCGGAGTGTTCGTTTTCGCATATTATTTGATGCGAAAGTATCGAAGACTATTAATACCAAACTGGTATTGCTGGGTTGGTGCTCTGGAACTAGGAGTTCTTTGCCACTTTTGGCCACCTGCCGTAGTATCCAACATGCTCTAAGGCTATGAGTTGGAGTGGCGCCCTCTGTACTATGAATTTTGCAGGGTCCGTTGAGCCACCCTTCCAGTACGGTTCCATGCCCTTTAGGGTTTTTTTGCTTTTTGGTATGTAACCCAGGTGCCTGGCGATGATGCACCCTTTTATTTTGGACTAGGGTTGTATTCGGGGCCGGATTATCCCAAAAATTGGTTTCGTTTTTCCAGGCACTCTCCATCACACAGTACTTTCGTACAATGGACGCCAAGTCGGAAAAGCGTGTAATTTCACGACAACTTATGGCGTTTAGGATTCCCTTGTCCATGCAATTATTGCAGAAAAGTGAAATTGCGTCTTCCTCGCGGTAGTCCTTTATCCTGTCCATAACCAGGAGGAATCTGGCCCAGTAATGGTGTACTGTTTCAGCGGGCTCTTGCCGGATTCGGGATAGATTGCTTATGTTTGGGTGGGCGGGTGGAATTAAATTGAACCCGTCAATCTAAGACTCGAGGGCCGACAAGTTTCGAACTTGGAAGCTTGGGTTTTGGATATTGTCCAATGAATCCAGCCTTTGCTCGACTTTATGTTCAGGACTTGATCGACGCCCATCCTTCCGCGGGAATCCGGCATGGAGGGGTCGGGAATCCGGAAATAGCTAGTCCTTAATATAGAAGAAGGGTCGCCGCACTGTTCCTCCACCACAACAACGTGGTGGGTAGCCTGGGGAGAGTTGATCTATCTCAGATCGGTTTTAGGCCCAATCTGATCGTAGTAGTCATGAGCGACTCGAGGCGGCGATGGCGCGATCAAGAGCTTGTTTAAGGAGGAGAGCTCCATCGGATCTAGCTGCTCGGCAAGTTCTGAGTTAACGTGAAGCTTGCTTTTGATGACCCGAGAAGTCATCGTCGGCGCGGCAGCCGAACAGGCGGTCATAGGAAAACTGCCTAGCCGGAGAGTCTGGCCGATGGCCAAAGCTCCTTTAGCAATGGTGTCGTCTTTAAAGATAGGACGAGGCATCCTTCCTGATGGTGACGGCACAGAGGAACTCTCAATGAAAGCACCAATGTCGGTGTCAAAACCGGCGGATCTCGGGTAGGGGGTCCCGAGCTGTGCGTCTAGGCGGATGGTAACAGGAGACAAGGGACACGATGCTTTTACCCAGGTTCGGGCCCTCTCGATGGAGGTAAAAACCTACTCCTGCTTGATTAATATTGATGATATGGGTAGTACAAGAGTAGATCTACCACGAGATCAAAGAGGCTAAGAACTAGAAGCTAGCCTATGGTATGATTGTTGTTCGTCCTACAGACTAAAACCATCCGGTTTATATAGACACCGGAGAGGGCTAGGGTTACACAGAGTCGGTTACAATGGTAGGACATCTACATATCCGTATTGCCGAGTTTGCCTTCCACGCCAAGGAAAGTCCCATCCGGACACGGGACAAAGTCTTCAATCTTGTATCTTCATAGTCCAGGAGTCCGGCCAACGTTGATAGTTCGGCTATCCGGACACCCCCTAATCCGGGACTCCCTCACCTACGACAAGTGCGACAACTACCACACCGAGCTCATCGACTTTGACCTCACCCACATTCACCTCCCTTACAATGCCATCCTCGGATATCCGCCCCTTTCCAAGTTCATGGCAGCAACTCACCACGGGTACAATGTCCTCAAGATGCGGGGAAGTGGCGGCATCATCACAATCACTTGCGACGAAAAGGATGCGGTGTGCTCCCTCGAGCGTGCCTACCAGGCCACGACAGTCCAAAACTCCGATGGCGAAGGCGCCATCCTGCCTCCTGATGTCTGCTTGAACTATGTCGGTATTTCCCCAAAGAGGAAGGGATGATGCAGCACAGCGACGGAAGGTATTTCCCTCAGTGATGATACCAAGGTTCTCGAACTAGTAGGAGAACCACGCAACACCACGTAAACAGCTCCTGCACACAAAGAATAAATACTTGCAACCCGACGTAAGAGGGGTTGTCAATCCCTCACTGCTAAAAAGATAGATAAAATTGTAGTAGATTGGTTAAATAGATCTCGCGGGAGCGCGAGATAAAATAAATTACTAAACATTGCAGCAAGCTATTTCTTTATTTTAGGTTTAATAGATCTGAAAATAAAAGCAAATAAAAATTGGCTGCAACGGCAAATATATTAAAGAAGAGACCCGGGGGCTATAGATTTCACTAGAGTCTTCTCTCGAGAAAAATAGCAAACGATGGGAAAACAATTACTGTTGGGCAATTGATAGAACTTCAAACAATCTTGACGATATCCAGGCAATGATCATTATATAGGCATCACATCCAAGATTAGTAGACCGACTCTTGCCAGCATCTACTAATATTACTCCCCACATCAACCGCTATCCAACATGCATCTAGTGTATTAAGTTCATGAAAAAACGGAGTAATGCAATAAGAACGGTGACATGATGTAGACAAGATCTATTTATTGTTAAATAGACCCCATCTTGTTATCCTTAATAGCAACGATACATACGTGTCGTTTCTCCTTCTGTCACTGGGATCAAGCACCGTAAGATCGAACCCATCACAAAGCACCTCTTCCCATTGCTAGATAAATAGATCAAGTTGGCCAAACAAAACCCAAATATCAGAGAAGAAATACGAGGCTATAAGCAAGCATGCATATAAGAGATCAAAGAAGGCTCAAATAACTTTCACGTATAAAAACATAGATCTGATCATAAACTCAAAGTTCATCGGATCCCAACAAACACACCGCAAAAAGAGTTACATCATATGGATCTCCAAGAGACCATTGTATTGAGAATTGAATGAGAGAGAGGAAGCCATCTAGCTACTAACTACGGACCCTTAGGTCTACAATGAACTACTCACACATCATCGGAGAGGCACCAATGGACATAATGAACCCCTTCGTGAATGTGTCTAGATTGGATCTGGTGTTTCTGGAACTTGCGGTGTCTGGAATTGATTTTCGTCGACTCCACTAGGGTTTCTGGAATATTGGGGTATTTATAGAGCAAAGAGGCGGTGCAGGAGGCCATCGAGGTGCGCATAACCCACCTAGGCACGCCTAGGCCCCTAGGCGCACTATGGTGGGTTGTGCCTCCCTTGGGGCACCCCTCTGGTACTTCTTAGGCCCATCTTGTGTCTTCTAGTCCAGAAAAAAATCCACAAAAAGTTTCGCTGCATTTGGACTTTGTTTGGTATTGATTTCCTGTGATGTAAAAAACAAGCAAAAAACAACAACTAGCACTGGGAACTATGTCAATAGGTTAGTACCAAAAAAATGATATAAAATGATTATGAAATGATTGTAAAACATCCAAGAATGATAATATAACATCATGGAACAATCAAAAATTATAGATACGTTGGAGACGTATCACCTCCTGAGGCCACTCCCAAGAAGAAGAAGCAGCTCCTCCCCAAGTGCCGTCAGGAGGTTGAGGCGCTTGGCGATCGTGCCTCGGGCCCCACACGCCATTGTTGGGGCGCCCTTCCCTCTCGCATACGAAGGCGCGCCCGATGCCCCTCTCAGGACGGTCTCGGGGGCTCTCGTCTGGAGGGCCTCTGACCTGACCAGCGTCACAAGGGAGGCGTTCGGGCACCATGTGGAGGCATGCTTAAATGTGCGCTTCCATGAGCATGGCGCATGTCAGATTACGGGTTTCGCAAACCCTTGAGAGGTTCAAACTCTAGGGTGCGTGCGGAGATCTCAACCTACCCAGCCTGCCTACTCGCGATCCTCCTAAGCCTAGCGCGTCGAGCTCGAAGGGGCAGAGAGACACAGCAGTTTATCCTGGTTTGGGCTACCTTGCGGTGTAATACCCTACTCCAGCATTTTTGTGGATTGCCTCAGAGGGCTGAGGATGAACTGGTACAGTGGATGAACTGGCCTCAGGAGGTGAGGTGCTCTTGAGCTCTAGAGAGCTGGTGGATGCGAACTAGTTGCCCCTCTACGGTGGTGGCTAAGTCCTATTTATAGTGTCC